>QZGG01001226.1:0-74019 GCA_006409495.1 Sedum album
TTATATTTAGAAGAAGATTTTGACATTCCAAGGTAAAACATTAATATCACGTCGGAGGAATATATTATTAACTGTAAGTGATTGTTGTGATCAAATATTGACGATAAGGTATGTACAATAATAAGGCATCAGAGGATACAGTTATTATTCACATAAGTTAACTAAATAATCGTCACATATTTATCATCACACGTACATACGTAGTCACATTAGATATTAATGTGCGGATGCCTAAATTAATATTCATGCAAACTACACAGTACTCTAACAAATCAAATATAATAATAAATATATAGATACGCCACGGAGGTGGTCAAGTATTCCACTTCAACTAAATGTTTGGAGAGTTGGCTTAAGAATTGAATGTCAAATCTAAATCTTTATATGTTGGTTCTCAAATTTTATGATTCTCTAATAGTACAAATTAAACGAAATCAATTTGAACAAGCCAAATGAATCACAAATAATTGAATTTGTCTAATAAATCCTAAATCAGACAAAACCCAATCATCAAAATGAACCAACACATCTTAAACCAAAATGAACCAAGCCAGGTTCTTTAAAACCAAACCAAAATTGGAATGAACAAAATCAAACGATTCAATTTGAACTGAACCATATGATACAACCTTCTTCCCCAAATTGAAACCCTAATAGGTTCACGCCATCCTCAAACCCAGGCAGCACTCCATTGCATCCGCCGGTCCTTGTCAAATTCATTCAAGTGTGTACATGACATGGCCAAAGATGGTGGTGACTGATATCGAATATGGTGGTGACTGATATCGAATATGGTGGTGACTGATATCACTTGTTAGAATTAAAATTATCAGAGTTGCGCAGCGGAAACATACATGAACGTATTAAACAGAATCATAATAGTCATATCGGTGATTAAACATAATAAACTGAATTGGTACGTACCTTGATGCGGAACTTTAGTCCAGTAACTGAAATCATAGAATAATGAACCTGAAACAAACCTGAATTGGGTTGGTGCTTCAAGCCTAGTCGAATGTCCCTATTCAACACACTGATGTACGGTAGACCGGAAACATAACTCATATTTATAAATATACTCTAGCATCTATAAACGAGATAATTATTAGGGGTAATTGCAGTAAACCACCATTATAATACCCCGTTTTGCAGTAAACCACCATTTTAACGACTAATTACGAAATGAGTATATTATAAAAGCTCCGTTATCAAAATCCACCATTGACACTATTCCGTTAAAACTTCCGTTAACTGCGTATACGCGTGGCAATAAATATTATTTTATATTTAAATTAATTACCGAAAAACACTATTATAATCTCAGTTTTATGAAAAACCACCATTTTAATAACTTACTATCAGAGTACTACCAACTGCACTGTTCGTGCTAGATCAGAGGCTCATATGATAATTTACTAGTGGATAAGTATCTACTAGCTACATGGTGCTTCAATTTAATCTCGATGGAAGTCAATAAAGAAAATAATGTTAGAAAATGCAAACGGAAACTCTTGTTTGAGAGTTTATTATCAATGTTTAATGATTATCGACTGCACGGTTCAAATATAAATAATTTTCACATTTTATCTTATGAAATATAATTTATTATATCACTGCTTTTAAACTCTAATTGTTTTTCTATATTGATCTTAAAGATCGACTCTGAGCTAAAATATAACAGCTTCTCACCACACCCGCAACTGCAAATATGTTTCCATTAGGTTTCGTGTCTATAAATCAATAAACGTATACTGCCTTACTAATTAAGGATAGCCACAATCGTAGCCTCAACCTCAATCCCTAGCGTGTTACCTATATTTTCAGATGATGATTTTTGATAATTGAGATATTATAATAGAGTTATTGTGTAATTATTTGTTAAAATGGTGGTTTTTTGAAATTGTCAGAATTAAAGTTATATACACACGCGTCGTATGGCGCGTGTTTTACAATTTCTAACGGAATTGTGAAAATGGTGGTTTTTTGATAACGGCGCTATTATAATATACTCATTTCGTAATTAGTTGTTAAAATGGTGGTTTACTGCAAAACGGGGTATTATAATGGTGGTTTACTGCAATTACCCTACTTATTAAATCCGTGAATATAATTATCACACCAAAATCTTAAGCAATATTTAATTACTTGAATTATAAATTTATCTTTAATAATAGCATTATCAAATATTTGATAAATATTCCGATCCTATAATGAATATTTAAATAAAATATTCCAACAAAATAATGGTTCACCAAACAGCCATGTTTTTAGGTCACCGGAGATCACTCATTTTTGAAAACCCATCGTCCTTCGCTTTTTCTACTGTAAAAGTTTGATTGAGTATATCAAATGATAGTAAGATTGAAATTCTTGGGCTGAGAACTGAAAACTAAAGGTGCCCTTTGATAAATGCTTAGGCAATCCAATAGTTATGGAAAATTTTGTGGCCTTCATATATTTATGTTTCAGGTTTTCCTAAATAAACAGGTACACACATCTGGCTGAGTTGGCTCTAGGGTATAGACCACATATGCTTTTAGCATTTAGTTGAAATCAGGACATTTGGTAAAGTTTGCTACAGACCCACATATGCTTTTAGCATTTGGTTGAAATCATGACAATTGTTAGAACAACAGGAAATTGATCTATATTCATAGTACCAGTAGCTGCAACATCTTAAAAAGTCTTATATTATTATGTGGTTAAATATGCACTTTAATAAACTGTGTCTGTTCTAATATATGAGCACTTCTGTACAGCTGTTAGGACTAGAGATGAAAGTTCCAGTAGCATTAGGAGTGTCCAAACGGTCTGTCGGCTCGAAAACCCGGTAAAAGCCCGGTCCGGCCCGTTCGTCGGCCCGATGAAGGCCCGAGCCCGATATATTAGGGCCGGGGCTGGGTTCGGGCTTGTCTCTCGAAGTCCGATCGGTCCGAAAGCCCGGTTCGATCCAAAGCCCGAAAAAACCCGTCTGCTATTATAAATTATACGATTTATCAATATCAGTGTCGAATTCGTAATATTTTAATACTATTTGATGTTCATTATGATAACATACACTTAAATATGTAAATTAATTAACCAACTTCAATTTTAACATAACTAAAAAATATGAACATAATAAAAACTAATCTTGAAATATTGATTACATTTGGTACATTATTCGAGTATTAGTGTCGAATTCGTAATATTTTAATACTATTTGATGTTTATTATGATAACATACACTTAAATATGTAGGTTAAATAATCAACTTCAATTTTAACATAATTAAAAAATATGAATATAATAAAAACAAATCTTAAAATATTGATTACATTTGGTACATTTATTCTAATAATTAAGACTTTAAGAATAATTAACTCAATGTCATGTCTTTTAAAGAAGAGATAAATTATTTTAATAACTATTTAACACAATGTAATATTAAAAATATTATGAAATGATATAAATATTAAATTAAATTTATTTATTTTCGGAAAAAACACGTCAAAACTCTGTAAAAAGCCTGAAAAAGCCCGATTCGGCCCGGTCAAGCCCTAAGTCAAAAGGCTTTTGAATTTAGGGGAGGCCCAGCCCGAATTTTACTGAAAAGCCCGAAATTTTTACGTTATTTAGGGCTTGGGCTTGACATTTTAGGGTGAGGTTCGGCTCGGCACAGCCCGATGGACACCCCTAAGTAGCATGTATGTTAAACAGAAAAGTAATATTAATCAAGGAAGTAAGTTAAAGGAAAAAAGAGTGATAAGACGCAGAAAAAGTCTGGTTCTAGAATTTGTCAAACTTAGACTAGAAAATGTTTCTATTGTCGTAAGCAAAGTTGCCTTAAGAAGTCTTGTTAGAAATGGCTTAACTGACATAAGGAGAATAATAACTCAAAGAATAAATTAGTTGTGACAAACTGTAAGGATATTGTAAATTCCGAGGTACTAATTATTACATCTAGGAAGTGTAACGATGAGTGGATCGGAGTGTTCTTACCGTATGTGTCCACATAGGAAATGGTTCAATGAGTATGAGTCCGTAAATAATGAACAGGAACATACGGGAGATTACAATAAATGCGCAATACAAGATAAAGGCTCGGTTAGAATTAGTTTGGGTAGTGGTACACAAATAGTGGGCACCAATGTTAGGCAAATTTCAGGGTTAAAAAGAAATCATATTGATTGATATTTGACATTTTGATGTGTATGTGTGCCTGATAACAGTATTATGCATGTTCGGTAAAAAATAAATGGCTTATATGTGCTAGAAGGGTGCGTGAATAACAGTGTGTGCTAAGTGTCTACTGATTCGCCTCCTGTCAGTGCTGATAATATAATTGGTAATGCTACATTGTTATGGCATATTAGGATGAGAAATATTAGCGTACAAGGTTTATCAAGTAGAGAGTATCTAAAGGAGACCCCTCCTAGATATAAGGTAAGGTAATTCGCCAATCGTCAAAGGATTTACTAAGCATGAGAGTGTGGACTATAAGGAGATTTTCTCTCCTATAGTTATGTTTAGGACTATTAAGATTATTCTGTCTTTGGTTGCTAGTTTAGACTTGGAACTAGAACAATGAATGTTAAGAGCATCCGCACCTCATAAATGCTATACGCTCTCATATAACATCCTATGATAGAACTTTCTATTTACTATTCACAGCATTTTCTCACATTTTGCGCAGTCATACATCCTCTAAGAACTTCCTATTACTATTGATGATAAACGAAAATTTTAATTTTCCAACGGAACTTTATTATGAGTCAATAGATCAAATTTAAATGGCTGAGATTAAAGAGCCGTTTATATCCATCCATTGGGCTGAAATACAGTGGCTCATTAAGCAAAAATTAAGGTTTTATTGAGTCACGCGTTAACATGTGATAACAAAAAGAGAAAGAGAGAACGTTTTCTCCAACATCCTTTGACAGAACGCCTCAGCGGACGTGTGCTGCTCGTTTTCTCAAAGAGCACGCCGCGCTGCTCACTTTCTCTGCTCAAAACGTCCTACAATTAGATTGAAATTTTCTATTTCCTATCCCCGGTGCATATGCTCTAAGGATGCATTTTTGGATGGTTATTTAAATGAGAAATTTTTTTAAAAAAATTATTACTACTTCATCGCTCAAGGAATGAACAAACTCCATACTCAAGGCGGATATGCACTCGGGAGGGCTTGAACCACCGACCTCTGAATCCAGAGACAAAGTGGCTGACCGCTAGGCCGCTACTCCTAGTGCAAATGAGAAAATTTATATACAACAAGTCCAGGATAGCCAGATGATATCTTCAAAAAGCAGACAAATTTGGAAAAAGTTTATATGCAACAAGTCTAGGATAGCCAGATGATGTCTTCAAAAATCAGACAAGTTTGGAGCCACACAACTACCCGAATTCTATGCAATGTTAGATTACATAAGCTTTCTGATTCATTGTCACGTTTCAAAAGAACCATGTAACTCATGATACTGATCACTTATGGATGAAAAAAATTTCACCACAAGTAGGGGTGTAAACGAGCCGAGCCGAGCATCGACATGTTCAAGCTCGGCTCGTTTGATTTTCATGCTGCTCGAGCTCGACGAGCCTTAATAAATCTTGCTCGAGCTCGGCTCGTTTAATTTTTTGCCTACTCGAGCTCGGCTCGCGAGCTTGATCATTTTTATTATCATTTTATTATTTTATTATTTTTTATTATTTTTTTATTATTTTTTGTTATTTTTTATTTTTTATTTTTTATTTTTTATTTTTTATTTTTTATTTTTTATTTTTTATTTTTTATTTTTTATTTTTTTTTTTATTTTATTTTTTATTTTTTTTGATCAATCATAAGCTTGTAAATAGGGGTGCAAAACTTTGTCACTTGGAAAAGTATTGTTCAGTATACGAGCTGATAGGTATTTTTAAACATTACTTAGTTAATGCACGAAGTCTATCTTTATTGGCTAGCGCTTATTACTTGGATGCTCGGTTCGGAGTTTTTGATCTAATTTCCTGTATGAAGCACGAAGTCCTTACCCCTCCAATTGTCTAAAACAGAGAAAAACTATGGAAGCCCGTGTATCCCAGCTTCCTTACAATTCCAACACCAGATCGTGCATTCGGGCAGACAATAAACAAATACATTTTCAATCCATTTCAATAATTTTGACCTTTGAAGAAACTTGTGGCTAGTAGGATCATAACATTATCAATGTTGTTGTACATTTGTGTTATTAAAGATAAATTACAAGGTACGTAATAAAATAAATTTCACAATCTCAATTTTATATATTCATTTTACTTATGTTTTTATCTCATATCATCTAGTTTGTAACAAATTGTATGTATTATTATATTTATATAGCTAAGTTATATTACACTACTTTTACAATGATTATTAATACATTGATGTATTAATTGAGTATATAAACAAGCTCTAATCGAGCATATAATCGAGGCTCAATCGATCAGATAAACGAGCCGTCTACGAACATAAACGAGCCGAGCAGCCCTCTGCTCATGTTTGGCTTGTTTATTAATCGAGCCGAAAAACCATGCTCAAGCTCGGCTTGTTTATTATCGAGCCGAGCTTTGACCGAGCTTGCTCGCGAGTAGCTCACGAACGATTGGCTCATTGACACCCCTAACCACAAGGGATAAGTAGGGCTGCAAATGAGTCGAGTCGAGCCGAGTATCTTCGTGCTCGAACTCGGCTCGTCATAATTTCACGCTGCTCGAACTCGAGCTCGAGCTCGACGAGCTTCAAAATATGCCGCTCGAGCTCGGCTCGATTAACATTTTGCCTAGCTTGGCTCGAAACATTGTAACAAAACACGAGTTCTAATCGAGCTCGACCAAAGGGTCAATAGTTCAAATGAAGTTCAAAAATTTTAAATATCATCCCAGCCAAAGGGCCAAGGGATGAATGATAAATCGATTGGAAGGGTTCAATATTTATAACGTTTTTCTACTCATTCTTCCTAGCGGCGGGTGATGTGGGATTGAGATCCGCGGACCCTTATAGAATTATTTCCGTGGACCCTTAACAATTAATTTTAATTGTTAAGGGTATGCGGAAATAATTCTATAAGGTTCCGCGGATCTCAAACTAATGACCGATGTGGGATCATGGTCCGCGGACCCTTAAGGAATATATCCGCGGACCCTTAATAATTAAATTAATTGTTAAGGGTCCGCGGAAATAATCCTTTCGGGTCCGCGGATTTCTAAACGAGTATCTTATCGAGTATCTATTCGAGTTGTTCACGAACATAAACGAGTCGAGTATGATATTGTTCAAGCTCGGCTCGTTTATTAAACGAGTTTCATAATTATGTTCGGGTTCGACTCATTTATTATCGAACGAGTATTGACCGAGTTTTTATCAAATCGGTCATCGAGTAATTATCGAGTGTATCGTCTCACTTGCAGCCCTAGGGATAAGCCTATAGAAAGTACAATTAGAAACATTTGGCGTAGGATAACATTAATCAAAACATCAAGGACCAAATCGAAATAAAATAAAGTACGTGATAAAGTGAGTGACCAAATGTGTAGCCGAAAAGAAAGCTTCACATTTATCCAAACCATATCCATTCCTTTCTTTCCGCCACGTGTGCCCTCATCCACCAGTCACGGGCCTATCCTTTTCAAACCGCGTACCATCACGCGCCAATCTCTGCCGTTCAATTCTTATCCATCTGATAAAATTAACGGTTCAGATGAATCATCATCTCTCTCCTCGATCTGTATTTCTGCGTTGCGTTCGAAACGCTTTATCCAATTTCAACGCTTTTCTCAAATCTAGGGCGATCGGAGAAGAAAGAGATTCTCAGTCGTCGTTGATTTTCCGATTCAGTTTTTCAGATCGTTAAAGCTCTTTTCCGATGGCGGAAGTGATTGGTACGAGCGAGTTGATTAGTTGTTCCGGCGTTTGTAAACAACAGCAGCGGCTTCGGTGTCAGATTCGGTCTGTCAGCGTTACCGGAGTCCGAATCGTAAATAGATTTACGGATGTAAAGTTGAAAACATCTGGTTTGAGATCTTTGACCGGAGTTGAATTTTTTGGCCGGAGAGTCGGTGGAAACGAGGTATGTGTGCGTGAGAGGAAAAGAGGAAATCTAGCGCCTGTAACTGCTCAGGTATTCATCTTCTTCTTGACGGTTTTTTATTTATATTTTTTTATTTGAAAAGTTAGGGTTTTTATTTCTGTTAGAGAAAATCTTACGAAGGTGTAAATTTAGATCTAATGCTGACTAGAATCCAATATTGCTGCCAGTTTTTTAGTTCATTAGAAATTTATTTGATTGTGTTTGTAATTTTGGTGCTGATGATTGTTGATTTCAATCTGCAGCTAACTGCTGGTATAATTGGAAGAAGTCACAAATGGTGGGAAAAGGGGATTCAGCCAAACATGAAAGAGGTGACATCAGCTCAAGATCTTGTTGATTCCTTGGCGAATGCAGGGAATAAGTTGGTTGTGCTCGAGTTCTTCTCGCCTGGCTGTGGAGGATGCAAAGCCCTTCATCCTAAGGTTTGTGATTTATTTATTGTCCACATATTTTGCAAGTGTATCGATATATTTTCCTTGGGTGTTTGAAAGATTGTGTGGTTACTTATGAACGTTTTTGGGACAACAGATATGTCAACTGGCAGAGCAAAACCCAGATGTTCAGTTTCTTCAACTCAACCATGAGGATCATAAATCATTGGCATATAGCCTTGGAGTGCATGTCCTTCCTTTCTTTCGATTTTACAGAGGTGCTCAAGGCCGACTCTGTAGCTTTAGCTGCACCAATGCCACGGTTAGTTTATATTTCAGTACAATTTTTGATGCCTTCGTTGTCCATTTCTTCCATTCAACCATTGGTGTTTATTTAAGAAAGTATTTGTAACCATCCAAACCAAAGTGGACCTAGTTTTGTAACCTTTTTGCTAACTGCATGTGCAACACCCAATTGTTATCCATGTTAAAATGAATTTAGAAAAAATTAAGGATTCCAAATTATGAGCTTTGGCTTGTTGTTGTGTTACTTGTCGTTAAGACTTCTGATTTTCAATGTCTATATTTTGTGAACAGATTAAGAAATTTAAAGATGCCCTTTCTAAACACTCCACTGAAAAGGTGCAGCCTTGGACCAGCAAAGGGGCTTGAGGAGAAAGAGCTGGTGGCTCTTGCTGCCAACAAAGATCTTGGATTCAGCTACGTGCCAGCATCCTCACCTTTAGAATCAGATGTAGTAACTATCCATGCTGACTCTAAATCTCTCTCAGAACCAATGGTCCCATCCAAGATGAACGACAAGCATGTACCCCTCCCTCTTCCACTTCCATTAATTAGTAGAAGTTCACAGGATAGAGAGCAGAAGATTTTGGCAAGAGCTGAGTGATAAAGACATGGCTGCTTCCTCCCGTCAAGGTTGAGCGGTCTTCTCTTGTACAGTGCTATTTTCCATTAGTTGCAGTGTATAATGCTTGTATTAGGGAGTGTGCTTTAGTTATGTTGGCTTCTGATTTATTAGTATGAAGCCTAATTAGTTCAATCTTCAATGTATTGAATATTTAGCATGTTCCTGCAGATTGGGCATATAAATTACTAAGAAGCTTGATGATTGTGAGTCTCTTTTTGGGAGATAAGTTCAGGAAAAAAGAGATTAATCTGAAATCATGACCTCAAAAATAGAAAGGGAAAATTACAAAAACATGTCCTGGATTACCACACAATTTCAAATTGAGGACTGGACTATCTCAATTTTCAAATTGAGGACCGGACTACCTCAATTTTCAAATTGAGTACCGGACTACCTCAATTTTCAAATTGAGGACCGGACTATCTCAATTTTCAAACAGTGGTTGAATTTGCGAAAAACACGGGGCGGTTGAGTTTGACTGTTATTTTACTTTTAATCTCATCGGTCCGTATAGTGTCTTACTGTCTAACAAAAATATAGTTGTCCTCCTCGAACTTTTCCCTTAATTTATATACTTATTATATAAGTAAAGTTCAAGAACGACATATTACTTTTGATTAGACTGTGAGATAAATCTCCAACGTTGATTATTAATAATCTAACGGATGTTAATAAAAAAATAACTGTCAAATCCATCAACTCATATGTATTGCAAATTCAGCCGTCAATTTAATTAAAAACCAACGACTAAGATTGTCATTTGGTTTATGAAAATATATGATCTCTTGATCCTAACCCATCATTATATAAATTCCATTCACCAGAAACTAATAATTTTAGTTATACATATTTGACTAATTAAAAATAGAATGCATTCATTATAGATAGTCTAGACTGTATTTTGTATTTTATTATTTTTAACTCAAGGATCTTCATATCTTAATTTGACCGATTAAAAACATCAACTAAGAAAATTCAATACTAACATATAGCTATATATTCTAATTTCTAACATAATCAATTTATATAATGAGTATATAAATTAAATAATGGATCTAAGAGGATGGATAAATAGATGTGAGACTTCAATTATTTCATTATATTGATAATTATACCTAAAAAAATTGAGATAGTCTGATCCTCAATTTGAAAATTGAGATAGTCCGGTCATCAATTTGAAAATTGAGGTAGTCCGGTCCACAATTTGAAATTGTGTGATAGTCCAGAATATATTTTTGTAATTTTCCCAAATAGAAAACAGTACACTATTTTACAGAGAACTCACGACATGCACAGAAACTATAACTTGAAGGAAGACCACATTGATGTCATGCATAATATAGATATCTTTATGCACCAGGTCGCTAGTAAGAAACCATCCCCCCTTACGGCAAACCTATGGTTACTCATACACGGTCAGCATCTGATTGTAATGCAATATGTACTCAGTAAGCATTGAGCGTCTAACTGCGGATACTATTAACTCTTTAAGTGCCAATCTGTAAAGATAACTCCCCTAGAACATTTGGTACCCTGAATCCATATGTTCTCGTGGGGTATTCAATTATTGGAGGCCGCGCTGTAAAGTAGGCTCCTTGACCTTATGCTGTAGGTGTTTGTGCATGCGCCAAACCAATCGTTGGATTTTTAACAAATTTAGGCCACGTTATTAAGCTACTTGAGTCTTGACATGAGGCTTGAGGGAAAACTTAAGAGCGACTGCCCAACCTTAACTTGCAAGTGTGGCCATTTGCACCCCGAATTGGCTCACTTTGTAACCTGCATTTTCATAGTCTTTAATAGACAGCTTCTTGAGTTGACTTTAGTTTGTTCTAGCTTTAGCTTCCAGTATTCACTTAATCAAATATTAGTAGAGAGTTGAGTTCTAGAGAGACATGCAAATTTTGTGAGACATAAGGATGTAGTCTTGGCCGTTGATTTAATTAATTTGACGGTTGAGATTAAAATTAATTTTTAATTAATTGGATAGTTGGATTTGCAAAAAACACGGGCGGTTAATGATTGACGGTTACCAATATCAACCGTTGGATTGATAAAAATCAACGGCTGAGATGATGTCCTTTCGTGCAAATATCAGTGTAGTTGGCGGGCTCCTAAAAGATGTTTAACTAGGACAATTATTGGACTGCTGCATGAAAATGGTTGAAAAACAAAATGTGCACGCAAAATTTCCAGAGGGAACTTATTTGTCGCCATTATCAGCCAGCAGCAAGTTGATGAGAACCTTATTATCCCTCAAGTGCTGATGCTCCAGAAATAATTTCAGTCAACTCAGTGGTGATGGAAGCTTGGCGAGTTCTGATTGATTACAGCCATGAAGATTAGTGTACTTCAACAGCTTAAGGTGCAATTATTGCAGAAACTAAAGGAGGTGATACTTACCTGTTGTATGTAAGGGTGAGCCGGTCGAGCATTTCTCCTGCATTTCTGCTTGAGCTGTCCATAGCTGACATCCTTGCTCCCTGTTCACTGCATGCATTCTCTAATACCGCGTTGAACATAACCTGAGAGACTCACCCAAATTTAACTTCGGCAGCAAACAATAAATGTGTATAAAGACAAGTAGCAAACAGTAACACTGAACATTTATAAGACAGTAAAACATCATGAGTATCTGAGGAATGATCATCAAAGCTAAGGGTGAATAGCGAGTTTATGATGCTTTTTATGTACGTGTATCTCATATCTGAATACTATGAGCTGGGTTGAGTAAAAGCATCTGCTATTACAAATAAGCCGAATAGTTAACCTTCAATCACAGACTTACACAAGAGAACTGGAATTCTATCAGATTCGGCAAGATTTCACTTTTGTAAGCCTCGTCTTCAAGTTCATAGGAGTCTAAAAGGGCAAGCTTCCCTCCAGCTTGAGCCTCACTCTCTGCAATCTATACAACAAAATAATTTGAACAAATAGAAAAAGCTAAATCCGGCCATAAAATTGTTGGCAATTTAAGCAAAAATGAATGAGGCATGACTAAAGCATGTTTGAGACCTCTGGCGACAGAACAGTAGCCAATGTAGGAATGAAAGAGACGACTGACTGAAATTTGTTATAGACAATCCTCAATGCATCATACTCCACATTCTTCAAGATGTCATCAGCCAAAACTGAAACCTAGATAAGAGCACGGATTCAGCAAGCATGACTTCACCTTTGTGAATGTACATGTTTATTGTTTGAAGCCGTGTGTCACTAAACGAAAGAATCAGCTTACTTCTCACGAAAAATGATCATTAATTTGACACATCAAGAAAAATCTATGACTCCAGACCAATTTCGATCAATGTGAAAGAGAAAATTGAGTAAACATAGAGCTGAGCCTATACCGTGTACAAGAGCATAATGAACTCTTACAAATATAGCTTAAATAATCAACCTGTGTGTAATTGAGTGGATTCTTCTGCAGTTCAGTTATGATGATTTCAATGTCCTTCTTTGAGTCTCGAATCAATTGGGCTTTTGCCTTTTCTCCCAAAATGATGTACTTATTCTCTTTATCGGGACCTGCAGAAAGAAAATAAATGTCTCAATCTCATAACCGTAATACAACTTTTAGTGACCTTACTTATAAAATACTTGGATCAGAGACACTGTGCTACATACTAGAGCTATATTTATGAAAAGCTTTGCTAGTTTTCACTGCAGTTGAATTGATTCCACCACAGAGACCCTTGTCTGAGGAGATGGTAATGACAACATTTTTCTTCACATCAATAGCTGAAAACAGAGAAACATCATTGTCAGAAAAAAATAGTCCAACAAATTAGGTATGAGGGACAATATAATAACAACTGCTATTAATAGTCTTGGAGTAACTATTGGAAGGGAAATTCGAATCAGCTAGTCACATTGCAATTAAGCACAGATAGAGAGAGTTCAAACATAAATCTGTACTCGCGGTGCGTAGCATGTTGACAATGCTGATCATCAGATATGACTTACAACGTCAGTATTAGTCGTTAATATCAGTTCACTTACATGTGAGTTTTCTATACAGGTTTTACATGATAATATATGGAAGAAGAAGAAGAAGAAGAAGAAGTGGACTAACCGGGAGTATCGCCAAAAAGGGCAGTAAATGGCTGCCAAAGACCACGTGAGTTCTCAGCTTTGGACTGTATCGCTCGAAGCTTTGAAGCTGCAACCATCTTCATCGCCTTAGTAATCTTCTGAATATTTTTCACACTCTTCATTCTGTTCCTGACTGCCAATTGTTCAAATTCATATTAATTTACATAACAAACAGAATATCACGATAACGAACAACCTCAATCATTGTAGCTATAACCCTTACCAACTTGAGTAGAAATCGAGCGAGCTCCAATAGGGACATAATCCCTGTTCACCAGGATAAGTAATCATGATACGAAACAGATAATGTAGCTTCATAATTTAACTCACACTGGGCAACATATAGTCAGATAGAAAAACTGGAAATAGATGAATGAGACTGCAGATGGTGCTGTTTGATTAAAATCCACGATAAATGGCATAGCTAAATGTCTAATCATGAATATTCAATCTTTGACCTACTGATTGTGCATATATATCAATAAATTAGCAAGATTGGCAATTATAGTTAAAATGGATGGCATCGGATGCGATACGAGAACATTTTAATTCGAAATGAACATACTCGGTGGAGGGTTTGGGGATAAGACTGGACCGCAGAGCGGCGACCGGAGCCGGAGAAATGAGGTTAGGAACTCTCCTGGCTTCGCGTCTGAGCATAGACATTGCCATTGTTGATGAATTCGATCTGAACAGGCAATTGGGATATTGTGGTCGAAAGTCGGAACCCTAGCGTCGTCTGAGATTCTGAATTTGAACGAGAGAGGGGTTGATGTTGACGATATTAGACTTTAGGGACCCGAATGAAATTATGTTTTGGCATCAGCTCCACTTTTAGTACAAGTACGAGGATAGCTAATGACGGAAAGTATCATGTGGAATCTCCAACTTTTCATGGATCCATGGATCCCTCTTTGCATTCGTTGATTGCATTTACTGTTTGTATTTTGAACGCACCAGATTGTGTCAGCGCATTAATGAGCATGTGCAACTCACGTGTGCATTTGTCATGTGCAACTCACATGTGCATTTCAAAAATGCAAACACGTGGCACAATCTGGTGCACACAAAAAATGCAATCAACGGTGATGAAGGGGGATTCATGGATCCATGGAAAGATGGGGGTTCCACATGATACTTCCCCTAGCTAATGGTTGTCGTAAAAACTCTAGAAGTTTAAACTATTTAGTATTCACGAGTAGTAAACTCTCCATCTTCTCTTTTCATTCTTCCATTTTCATTTTTTTTCTTCTTCTTTCGGTGACTGTTTCGGAGTGGAGGTGAGGTTCATCTCCTCCATAGAAAGATGAATCCATCTACCTCTATCCCTAGGAGTTTTTCACTTGATTGAGCCACCACTTCCTCCTTTCATCATCAATCACCGCCGTCGCAACTTTAATAATCCGATCAAGTTACTTGCATGTGGCCGTTTGTCATCACCGTCGCCGCCTCCTACTTCCAGGGTCACATGCATGTGACGGATCGGCCTTTATTCGGTTTATTTTCCTATATGTATGTCATGTTTATAAATAATGGGCATGTAATAATTTTGTTTCGATGTATGGTCATCATATATGTTTTTTATGCCGTTCTTGGCTTCGTCACAGCAAATTTTTACTGTGTAATAAGGTTTCCTCACCCACTAGTGGAACTTTAACATGTTAAAGTTGACTGCATTATAACACACTCTTCTGGGATGCCTAATATGTGATCATGTTGCCTCGTTAAGAGAAAAAAGTGCAATCACGTGAAGTTCCTCTCCTTTTGATATATATGAGTTTGTCATAAATTCATAGTGGTTGAATTGTTAATAATCAACGATCGAGATCGTATCTCACGATCTCACGGATACTTAAATTTTCATCTTGGACTTTACTCTCTACTTGTTTATTAAAAATTAGAGTTAAAATACGAGATATTATGATTTTGTGAGACGAACTGACTAAATCTTAACCTTTGATTTGATAATTTGATCGTTAAGATTAATTGATTTTTAATTAAATAGAACGGTTGAATTTGCAAAATTATGTGATTGTAGTATTATTTTAATTTTAAATCTGATCTGTTGAATTATTAATAAACAACTGTTAGATTGTTTACTATCGATATTGTTATCCATGTCTCACAAAAATAAAAATGTCCTCATAAATCTCTTTTCTTAAAAATTAAAATTAATTAACCAAATTTAGTCGAAAATAAAAAAGAAATAATAAAATGGGTGTAGGACCAAACAGCCCCTTAACCCGATCGATACCCCAATACCTCAATCGAACCCCAAACCAAATTGCCAGATCTCGACCGCCATGGCTTCTGCAGCATCCAAAGCCGCCACCGTTGCATCCAAAGCCGCATCAGCCGCAGCCGCCGCTGTTTCATCCACCACACCCAAATCCTTCATTCAAACCCTAAAAAGTTACATCAAGAAGCCCTGGGAATACACCGGACCATGCGCTAGTCCCGAGTACAAATTAGCCATTCCGGCAGCCACCGAATACCGTATCGAATGCCCTGCCTCCACCAAAATCAAGCCGATCGTGCCTACATCGAACCCAGAGACGGTGTTTGATATTAAGTATTATTCGCGTGATCAGCGTAGGAACCGTCCACCGATCCGCAGGACGATTTTGAAGAAAGCGGATATTGAGAAGATGAGAAGTGAGATTAAGTTTGATGATGTGAAGGCTTTTCCTCCTGTTTATTTGACAACTACTGTTGTGGAGGATTTGGATACTCATGGTGGAGGCTACCAGAAATAGGTCAGTGGTTCTTTTCTTACATTTTCCATTTCCATGAACTTTGTAGAGACACTTTAGAATTTAATTTTATTAAAAACTGGAAAATGTTTGATTTTATGTTATTCAAAATTTTAGTTTTTGATTCATGTATGTTATGGATTTTAGTTGGCATGGGAAAATATGATTACTTGTCTAGTTATTGAATGCTTGTTGTGTAACTAGGATTTAGGTTTTCGCATTTGCTTGCGTGTGTATGTTTGTGTACAGGGTACTGTGATGGTATTATGGTAATAGTTGCATTGTGTTGTATGTTTGCCCATTTTTTGAGCAGAAATTTTACCTTATCTCAACTACACACTGGCACACTGCAGTTTTGTCACATATAATAGGATAGGACATGCATATTATTCTTTGGTGCTTAATTGGTGGGTATGTCTGATTGAGTAGTTAAGGTACTTTAAAAGGCTGGCTGTATATTTAACGTTCTTAAGATGCTGTCCTGCTGGGAAAGAAGTTTTTGTAACAGAAAAAGTCAGAGGGTGCAATGTTGTCACTTGATTGTGTGTTAGCTTAGCTGCCATTTTTGATTTTTTTCTGGGAATGGTGTTTTTTGATTGTTCTCCTTTTCTTCTCTCTCTCTATCTGAGAACCTTAGTTGTAATGCATTTCAGTCCATAATTACAAGCAGGAATCTGGGTCTGGCAGCCTCCTTGCCACCAGGAAATCTGTGTGCACCCTTAAGTTCCCGTTCTTAATGTAACCTTCATCACTCGAGTAATCAATCATGGGAAAGTTGGTCATTTTTCCTCCCTTAAAGCTAAACACAACAATCACCCTGGGGACACCAATCCTTTTATTCGTTACCTGACAACGGCCTCTTGTTTCTAGGATTTATCAGTCTAGATCTGTCTCTTGTCTGTTATTGCTTTCCGTTGAGTGTAAATTGAAGTTTGTTTTACTGTTATTTGTTTCCATTGTGAATGATATAATTATTTTAATTTTGTGGGATTCTTAAGTAATTAATTCTATTTATTGGTCTGTACATTAGTCATATATATAATCAAAAGTACCTAATGCCACCTTTTAGACAGTGTGATTTATTTCGTAGATGCAATTACCGGTGATGTTCAAGATTGTATATTTTCCATTTTAATGAATCTAGTTTAGGGTTGCCTCTGTCATATTTTGTATGTATACAAAATTCTTGAGGGTTGTCTTTCTGTATTCATTGAATAGTAGTTCTCTCAGTCCCTGATCCGCATAGCGGACTCCATTAGACTATTCTCTCAATAAAGTTCCCATGTTAATATGCACTAATTCAAGTTCCAGTAAATGGGTATTGATAGCTAGTCTGAATTGAGGAAGTGCTATACCTGGAAACCTTTATGTGCCCGTTTTAAATTAAATAATGAGGCCAGCTACTGAGTGAAAACTAATTATCTGATGTTAGAACACATGACTTTGAGATTGGTATTTTACTCTCAATTTTCAATTATAGGCATCAGTAATTTATATTGATCTAAGTACGAGTACGACATGCATTTCGTTTCTGATTTGTGTTTGACTAAACTTGTGTAGTAAA
The DNA here is from genome assembly GCA_006409495.1 of Sedum album. Lineage (NCBI taxonomy): Eukaryota > Viridiplantae > Streptophyta > Magnoliopsida > Saxifragales > Crassulaceae > Sedum > Sedum album. The sequence goes on from QZGG01001226.1 coordinate 17,796, forward strand.
TAAATGGACTTCGGTAAGAGTTGAAATATATCACTGTGAGTTGGTCTATTCATTCAACTCATTCTTGATAAAGGATGTAAGCCACAACATAGGCGTTTTAGGTTTCAATAGGGTTGGAATGAATAGAGAGTTCCTTTTTCTTCTTCTTTTGGAATACCAATCTATTTAATTGGGTTGTAAAAAGAAGAGACGTGGAATTTATAATTTGGGAGATACTACAGACTTGGCAGTCGATCAATGAAAGTCGACTGTTAAGATATGCAAAAGAGTCTGGTTGCTAAATTATGACTTTGGTATAACTGACACCTTGGCAGCTCCATTCATATCCATGTTAATGTTATAGTGATAACATTAAGGATATATTTTTGGTAATTTCTTTGCATGTCAAGCTTAATGATTTTAATTTCAAGCTTAAGCAGTTCAGTTATGATTGACATGATTCGCTAGAATTTCTGGTGTGCACACTGGGTATTCGAAGTTCATAGCTGCTAAGCTTTATTTGTTTGTAAGGCTGAATTCAATACCAGCTAAACTGATTGAATTCTATTATTACCTTGGCAGGTGGAGATCCATCACAAGTCATTGAGCTCAGCCATCCATTTCTCGGAAAAGGCCCTGTTTGCGCATTCAGATGATAATAAAAGAACCTGACTTATGAGTGTCGTCGGATTCATTTGTATAAACTCTAGTATTATTTACCTACTTTGTTTTCAAAAAAATGATTACAAATGAATCTGGGTCAACTACATTTCATATTTAGGCCCCAAGTTAAATCATCACATGCTATTGTTGTATCAATCTTTACCAGCAGGCCAGGAATACTGTATCAAAAAGTATTACTTAGACGCTTCAAATATGCTATAAGTGCATTTGCTGCAGCTGCACACGTTTATGTAGCTTACCCTAAGAAAAGGGAAGTGCTCCTCAGTCCTCACATCCCCAAGAAGCCACTCTACACCCTCACTCATATACCCTTATCCTTTCATTTAATTAAATTCAATTAACCTATATTATATATTTTATAAAATCCAATTAAATGATCCACTTTTACGTGAAATAGATTTAAATGATAATCACTTTATGTAAAATAATTCAGTAAAATTAAATTAAATTTATTTTTTATTGAGTTATGTGGTAAGTTGTGTGTTTGTGTCTTGTGAAGTTAATAATTTAACTAACTGAAAAACCATAAGTATTTGAAATATTTTTCTTTTTGTAAAAAGTATCATACAAATGACTATACACAAAATTTCACATTACAAACTTATCACAATGAGCAAAACTAGAGCAACTATGGCTGGGAGAAGCTCAGTTTGATAGAAAGGTGCAGAGTTAGGGAGGAAAGGGTACGCATCTGGTGGTGGAAGCATGCACTCATCTCCATTGAAATAAACTTTCCTAGGAAATGCCCAACCTTGCTTTAACGAAAAGGTATCTTTATTTTTCTGCAGTAGAATCTCCGACTGCACGTTTCCAAACGCTCCGGCCTCCATCAACAAATCATTGTAGAATTTCATCCCATAAAACATTCCTGTATCATCTGCACTCACACATTTTTTCAAACCATTAAGTTACACTGCATATCGTATTTCGTTGAAGAGGTATTTAAGTTCTGAACTTACTGATGGATTGATAGGGGACTAAAGGCTTGTAGTCGAAACTGAAGATTTGCGTCAGGTTACTGAGATTGGGATGTTGGATAACAAGTGTCCATTGTGTGTAGTTCAGTCTGTAGTTGAAGTTAGTAATTGCTATTTTAGCGCGCCAGTACTTTTCGTAGTTCAGCTTCAAATGCCAGTGTACTCGTATGGGACACATATGACGCGTGCATTGGAGTAACGGCTGGTTGTCCTTTCTAGGAGTGTTTATACCAGTCAAGCTCAGTGTCTTTGAGTTTGCCCTGCATAAATAATTTCATGTCAAACGAGATGTAACTTGAGGAAGGATTTTTTAGACTGTTTTATTTTGATAGTCATGTTCTTACTGTATGCAGTTGTTTTTGTTGTGGCAGCCGCAGGCACAATCAGGACAGGAGTGATGGTATTGTTGTAGAACGACGAGAACGAGACGCAGCAATTTGGGTTTTTTGAGGCCAGGAACTGAGAGTATGTGCATGTAACATGCCAAGTCACTGTAAGTGCAAAATGAAATGATACCTGTTAGATTAAACTGTAAAGATGTTGTAGTTGTACTAAATTTCAGATACAAGTAATCTTACTCAATGCCTGAGTTTTGCGTCTGCGGTCTGTGGAGAGGAAGACAGTGGAGGGTACAACCTTGGCAGGGCCGCAAGTATAACCTAGGCTAGGACCGAGCAATGTAAAATTTCTTGGCAATTTTACAGTCTTGTTTGATGTTCCAGCAAGGCCAACACTGATCTGAAAGGCTGAAACTGCAGCAGCAGGATCTTGGCCCCAAGACGCAACTATCCCGCCTTTACAGCAATTAGCGAATTGCTGGTTGTATGGGACTCCTGGTAGTAAGTCAACTACTGTTGGGGTTTTCTGACAACAATGTGGGATGTTTCCTTTGAATCTGGAACAATCTCCTTGCTCTGTCGTCTGCGCGCCAATTATAGACCATATGACTTCCTTTTTCGCCCAAGACCATCCGAGCGTCCAACCTGGACTTATTATGTGTCTGAACATCTGAAAGTTGTGCATCGTCACCACGGCCTAGAAAAATGAAGACAAATCATCAAGTTATTTTTTGAAGGTGAATGACTTACCTTTTTAAATTTAGTCATGGCTTACCACATAGCCATCTGGTGTCCATGACATTATGTCCCATTTTATCGTTATGTTTCCAGTCGGATCCAGCGGATCATATGCAGCTGTGAATCAGGAAAATAGTCAGTGCACTGAGGAAACAAGAAAACATTACTACAACATGCTCAAGTATCACACCTGCAATGTGAAGTATGATTGATAGCAGAGCGGCTGACAGAAGGTAAATCATATATCCACTGCGTCTTTGGTGAATACTCATGCAGCCCATGACAGAAAGGAAGTTCCGGTAGATGAAATGGGAAGTGCAGGATCAGGACTTAAATGAGAGGCAGGCAGCATTGTGATTTGCAAAGGGTGAATAGATGAACAGTTTACAAGTTGATGTAATATTTCATCTTATCTGGTGAAATGTTTCATTTGTTAGGTTGAAAAGAAGAAAGGGTTCAATCATTTCTGCTTCTTCAAGTAATTGTCTTTTTCTTCTGGTGACGCCAAATATTTGTGTACCTTGTACTATAAGTTATTAGATATTGTAACATGGAACATAAGAAAACTACCTCCTGTACCCCTGGATCTTTGTAAACATATAGCAATTCTTTCTTTGCAACTCATCCAGCTCCCCATTGATGTATTTTTTTTAAAAAATATATATTATTTCATTCATCGCTCGAGGAAACCACTTTACCTCTGCGAAAAAGAAAAAGTGACTGACCGCTATACGCTGCTCCCAACTGATGTAGATAACTATATTCTCTGTGGCCATGTTGTTTGTGGTTTTAAGGATTTCTGAAGCGAAGCGAGTTTCAAAAGAAGGAACCTCAATAGCTTTCAAGTATGCAGCAAGGCAAGCTTGAACCTGCTGATATGTGTTAGGGACTCTTTTCCTAACTCACAAATCACTCACTAAACTACTGAAAATCAAACTGAAAATGGAACAATGCCCCAAATTTACTGTACTTCTACAGTTCTACTCCTAGCATACAAACTCTTAGCGATTCATATTTATTCAGCCATTGATGTTCAAAATTAGGTATTACAGCAAATTTAAACATGTTTTCATGCCCCAACAGGTGAGGAGACATTACATTCAAATTTACTAAATGCGCATTCCAACGGCAGCTTTTGAGATTTCCCCTTCCAAAATATTTTTCAATTGATAACATATTTTGTCTATTTAACTAGGGGTGTCCAACCGGCCCGTCGGCCCGAAAGCCCGTAAAAGCCCGATGGCCCGGCCCGGTAAAAGCCCGGCCCGACCCGCTAGTCGGTCCGATGGAGGCCCGAGCATACATTAGGGCCGGGCTCGGGCTTGTCTCTCGAAGCCCGATCGGCCTGAAAACCCGGCCCGATCCAAAGCCTGAAATAACCTGTTCATATAAACTATACGATTTATCAACATTAATGTCGAATTCATAATATTTTAATATTATTTGATGTTTATTATGATAACATACACTTAAATATGTAGATTAATTAACCAACTTCAATTTTAACATAACTAAAAAATATGAATATAATAAAAACTAATCTTGAAATATTGATTACATTTTGTACATTGTTCGAATATTATTGTCGAATTCGTAATATTTTAATACTATTTGATGTTTATTATGATAACATACTACATACACTTAAATATATAGATTAAATAACCAACTTCAACTTTAACATAACAAAAAATGAATATAATAAAAACTAATCTTGAAATATTGATTACATTTGGTATATTGTTCGAATAATTAAGCTTTAAGAATATTTAACTCAATGTCATGTCTTTTAAAGAAGAGATAAATTATTTTAATAACTATTTGACTCAATGTAATATTAAAAATATTTTGAAATGATATAAATATTAAAATTAAATTTATTTAATTTCGGAAAAACTCGTAAAAAGTCCATAAAAAGCCTGAAAAAGCCCAATTCGGCCCGGTCAAGCCCTAAGTCAATGGGTTTTTTAAAGCCTGAGGGCTTTTGAATTTAGGGGAGGCCCGGCCCAGCCCGAATTGCACCAAAAGCCCGAAATTTTTACGTTATTTAGGGTTCAGGCTTGACATTTTAGGGTGTGGCCCGACCCGGCCCGATGGACACCCCTATATTTAACCCTATACAAGAACAACAATCAATAGATAATGATTCAAATGCACGTTACATGCAAGAAACACCAGCGGTTTGTATTGACGATTATTTATATCAACCGTTTGATGAATAGAATCCAACATTTAAGATGATGTCATACTTTCTTAGAAAATATATATCCCTCCATAATTCTCTTCCTATTAATTTAAATAAATAAATAAAAAATATTGATGATAATATCAGTTCCTGTATAAAAAGAAATTAATGATTGGGCTCCTATCCTTTATTCTAAAATGATTTATTGTCCGTTGTTTTAAATATTTAGTATTTTCATATAAGTTAAATTCAATTTTAATATAAAAATATGTATTTATATTTGTAAAATCAGAAAATAAAAAGGAAAAGGGTGAGTTGTGATGAGATCGTCGACATAAGACCGCAAGGCGTATCCTTCCGTCGTCATATGATTCCCTCTTCCTCGCACTTCCACTTCTACTCCTACTCACTCTCCCTCTCCAACGTCGATCGGAATTCTCATACGACGCCGCTTTTCAGGCCATTAGTAACGTCGGTGCGTTATGAGACGGCGGGCTGCCGATTTCAGGCGCCCGGCTAGACGGAGGTTTTCAATTTGGATCTGGATTCTTCTTGGGATCTTCTCCGTTGCTGGATTCGTCCTGTTCGTTTTGCATCACGAACAGAGTGAGGATCGGTCCCACCTGGTAGGGTCCCGCCATTCCAATCTCATTGATTTGATACTTAGTCAACTTTGTTATGTAACTCGGTTTGGTAATTGCTTTGAAGCTTAATGCCGCCTAGTAGAGCGAGCTTTCTAGCAGTTCGCCGTGTAATTTTCTATGCTTTGATTGAGAGTTAAACTAGTAAGCTTCTCCAGGTCACTTTAAGGGCTTAGTTGTTAACAGCCACACTTAAGAAACTCAGCTTTATCACAAATTTCCACGCTTTGAGAAGGACATTGTTAATAATGGCATTCTCAGATTGCGCCTCAAATGCACGACTCAGTCAGTGATTAGTTATTACCCATGTTAGAGCCTCTTACAGATTATATTACTTCAAGTATGTGTTCTAGGCTGTGTTGTATTATTTTCTTGACCGTTTTTTCATTTTATTTTTAAGAGTATGTGTTATTGATTATCATTTCTAAGCGAATCAGTTCATTGAAATGTCGTGTTATAGTTACAATGCTAAACCAGGTAACTCATTTTTTATGATTCTTTTCCGATCTCAAAGTGTGTGCCTTGTATACCCAGTTAAGTTTGAATATTCGTTTTGGTGTATTTGCAATCATTTTTCCCACGGATAACCAGATGCAAAATTTAAGTTTGCCTTCCTTTTTCCAGGTGCATGATGAAGCAATTGAACAGCTGAATGAGAGTAGAAATGTTAGCCAATTAACTCAGACTGCTACTTCTTTTGCTAGACAACTGGGTGAGCAGATGACGCTAGCTAAAGCATATGTAGTTATTGCCAAAGAGCATAGTAACCTTCAACTCGCGTGGGAACTCAGCTCCAAGATCCGAAGTTGCCAGCTGCTACTCTCTAAAGCGGCAATGAAGAACGAACCTATAACCCTTGCTGATGCTGAGCCACTTATCAAAAGCCTTTCGTCATTAATTTTCAAGGCTCAAGATGCTCATTATGATGTCGCAACCACAATAATGACCATGAAATCCCACATACAAGCCCTTGAGGCACGGGCAAATACAGCAACATTTCAAAGTACTCTTTTTGGACAAATGGCAGCTGAAGCAATACCCAAACCCCTACACTGTCTGAATGTCAAACTCACGGCGGATTGGCATAGGGAGCCATCACATCATGAACTGGCATATGAAAACAAAAATTCCCAGCGGTTTGTTGACAACAATCTTTACCATTTTTGTATTTTCTCGGATAATATTATGGCTGTCTCCGTTGTTGTCAACTCCACTGTTTCCAACGCTGAGCATCCAAAACAGCTTGTATTTCACGTTGTAACCAATGGGGTTGTTTATGGAGCAATGCAGTCTTGGTTTCTGAGTAACGACTTCAAGGGATCGGCAATTGAGATTCAGAATGTAGAAGAGTTTATATGGCTGAATGCTTCTTATGCGCCTGTCGTGAAACAGCTCTTGGATCCTGATTCTAGATTATATTATTTTGATGGTTCAGCAGATATCAAGGCAGACGCAAAGCTGCAAAACCCCAAGTATGTATCTATATTAAACCACCTTAGGTTCTACGTACCAGAAATTTTTCCTCAACTTGAAAAAATAGTTTTTCTTGATGATGATGTTGTGGTCCAGAAAGAGCTGACACCATTATTCTCATTGGATCTACATGGAAATGTAAATGGGGCAGTGGAAACTTGTCTGGAAGCTTTTCATCGATATTACAAGTATTTGAACTTTTCAAATCCTATAATCAGCTCCAAATTTGACCCACAAGCTTGTGGTTGGGCGTTTGGGATGAATGTCTTCGATTTGGTTGCATGGAGAAAGAGAAATGTGACTGAACGGTATCATTATTGGCAAGAACAGAATGCTGATCGGACAATTTGGAAACTTGGAACGCTTCCTGCAGGGCTCCTTTCATTTTATGGATTAACCGAGCCCCTTGATCGCAGATGGCATGTTCTTGGGCTGGGATATGATGCGAACATTGACAATCGGTTAATAGAAAGTGCAGCTGTAATACATTTCAATGGAAATCTTAAGCCGTGGCTGAAGTTTTCAATAAGAAAGTACAGACCTCTATGGGAAAGGTATGTGAATTATAGTCATCCATATCTACAAGATTGTGTTACAAGTTGAAATTCACCAAGACGATTCCTACTCTCTATGTTCTTGGCTGTTGTCCGGTTTTGAGATATGCTGCTACATTATATTGGAGACAAGAAAGGCTACGTTTCGTCAACATCCCCTGTAATCTCATTCGCTGGAGCAAATGTAGTATTATTCGAAGAGAATCATTTCATACAACAAAAGAAGCATGTTATAGGTAAAAGTCACAGGTGATTCATTTACAATGGAGGGGTTTTCTGGTTTCCCTTCTGCTAGGTGTAGAAGTATTTATGCTGCAGCAATTCTTTCATAATAATTTAGTTGAGGTTTTTAACAGTTGATGCACAGACTCAAACTTTTCTGCTTTGTACCATATCATTACAGTAAGATCATTTCTTCTCAAATACATCTACAGCCATTTTATTGCGCTGTGTTTTAGTTTCATGCACTCGATTGCAAAAAAGCCATATTAATGATTTCCATTGCTAGTAGTCCAAATTGCCACCTCTGAGGACCTAAATAGCTAAATCGAGTTATTTGCCTCGTTCAGTACAATGCGAAAACCGAAAAATCGAAATCTAAAACGTAGGGGTGTGACAGATGCTGCATAGAAACTTATCTCCTTTGACGTAGAGACTCCTTCGAAGAGGGCACTCATAGCAAAGCATCCCAAAACTTTCCCGGCGTGGCTGATCCAATTCCCTGAAAAAAGAACGAAAAGAAACAAAATGAAACTTAGGGAAGAGTAACAAAAGGAAGGGAAGAAAAGAAGAAATACCAAATATGAAGAAACCTCTCTCAAAAAGGGAGGAAAATGGTCCAAAATTCTCTCCACCGAAAGGCGAGAGAGAGACAGAGAAAACCCTACGAATAGGGTTTCCAATTCTTATTTAGTGGCAGGCTTCAAACATTACAGTGGTGCTAAGGGGCATGGTTACCTCCTAATAGTATGACATATACCAGTGAGCCTATAGCATAGCATCAAAGATTCACTACGATTGATAAGCTAGCTAGATAAACTATATTATCAGCACACATGTCACCAATACACCATGGTTTTTAGAGAAAAAATTTCTAAGTTGTGGTGACCTAGGAGATTTTGGTGGCGTGTGAGTTGAGATAGCTAGATTTATAACAAATCGAATTGGGTGTTTCGGTCGGATCGTTACACCCCTTGTTTACACATTAAACAGAGGTAATAGTAGATGAAGTACATGCAACTGGGGTACTGGAATTTGTTGATTTTGAAGAGCGAATGTATAATACATCGGAAAGTAAGTTTAGAAGTTCTTTGAATCCTATTTGTAAGTACTATATTCTGCATCATGATGTGCAATAGTACATGTGACAAATAGTTTGGCAAAACATAAGTAGAATATTTAACAAAATACCCTCATATGTAAACATTACTGCTGCTCGAAACAGTCGACGATATGATCTAAAAAAAGTCTGCACAAGGAGAGAAGTAAAAGAAGATTGCAGATTTCCTAAAATGACGCCTGTAATAAATAACGGCAACAAAGTCAACTTTCCATACTTAAAGTCAGAACGTTACCAGATTTAAAGTAGAGATATGGACATTCCAATAGTGCAAATGACGACATGATGAGGACATAATTTCATATGACCATTGAAAGCATGTTTATGTAATCAGTTAATTGAGAAGGTACAAAAAAAGTGACTCTACACATCTAGAGGCAAAGGAAAAAGAGGAAGGGTGAAAAAAACCAGACAATAGAGAAAGAACTTCATTCTCACAAAGAAGGTGAACTTAAGGAAGCTTATCAACATCGACAAAGTCTGTTCGAGAGTGAGACGCTGAACTGAGAGTTGAACACTGTCTCAACAAACTGAAGAGCTGGTCGAGTGAAAATCTGCGGTGGGATATCAATCGTGGTAAAGGTGGAGTCTATCACTTTCATTCACTTAGATAAAGTAACAGTGGTGTTTCAGAGTGGAAATCTGTAAATATATAATTTTCTGTACTATTCTAATTATAGTGAATTTGTTTCCACTGGGCTGAGAGGATAAGTCTCTCTGATTAGGCTCATATTAAGCTGAATTGGGTTATAAATCTTTCTGTGTCCACCTTGAATAAAGCTTGAACACATAAATCGATTAACTAGATAGAGCCGTCAATTTCACTATTAAACCACCTAAAGTAAGGACACCCAAAAAACTAATAAAAATGATAAGGAAATTTTTTGTTTGACATGAGCTAGGCAATCAAGGTTGGTTGAGCATTGCAAAAAGCCAAACGCAACATCTTGCACAAAACCCATTACAAATGGAGCGTCACTAGAAAATCCAACAACAACTCGAGCAAGAAGAAGCTAGATTGCGAAAAAAGTTACAACAACATCAATATAGCTTGAAAAAGGCGATCCCACAACACTTAAGCTACAACAAAATCAATGTAGCTTGGAATGCGTCAAATTAGTTCAATTTCCTACAAGACACTAAGTTTCATGGTTAACAAAGTCGATCCCATGAGAAATTAACAGGTGAAAGATTTTCTATAACAGAAGAACAATCAAGGGTTTATTGTTTGATTGTGTTGTCAAAAATAAGAAGATAGCGTATGATGAGAAGATACATTTTAAGACAATCGCTTGCAACTCATTGTTCATCATAAATATAAGTCATGCAACTCTTAAGTTCTCATGGCTCACGCGCAATTTGGCAAAGACAATACGTATACAATGTCTTCTAATATCAGTCTACACCATGTAAACTAATGTAGAACTCTTTTCGTAGAATTATATTAAGATTCAAGCGAGCTAAACTAGTTGGCAAAGATCTAATGTTTAATCTCGATGATCTACTTGAATTACGATAAAGTATCATCAAGTATACCGATAGGCCTAATATCTCAAATTGAATTTGCCAACAAAAGTTCCTTAATCCAATCAATTAAAACCATGTGATTACTAACAAAAACAAATGCAAGACTTGAATTGATAATTAAGTTTGAATCTCAAAACAATTCGTTACAAGCATGTTTCAAATTGTAACTATGAATTTAGCTACTTATGACTTCAAACTAAACACTTCATAAAAATCAGAACTTAATGAAAAAGAAGAACATAATAAATTTCTAATATTATTCGTAGTGTCCAGTGGCAAATCCAGGAGTCTTTGGAAGGGGGCAGAATAAATAAAATTATAACACAAATATATTGAATACAAAAGAGATATTTTTACTTCATCCAAAATACATCACACTGTCTTTACAAAATGATAATAGTGCACTAAATTTAATTTTCCGGCTGCGGTAGTGGAGGTAAACCGTGTTTACGGGTTTTCATATTTTGAAAATGACGCATAATTATCTCATTGTAAATTCCCTTAAACCCATCCCTCTCAATATTGCAAACCAATCTATCGTTGAGAAACTCATCTCCAATTTTGTTACGCAAATCTGTCTTGATAAGTTTCATTGCAGAAAATGCTCTTCCACAATAGCCATTGCAACCGGTAACACCAAAATCAATTCAATAACTCGATACACCAAAGGAAATGCACTGTAATATCCACTTTCAACCATTTTTTGGCAACATCTCCAATATCTTGTAATGTCGAAAATGTATCATTGCCTCTCATCTCATAAATTCACCCCTTTAGCTCTTCTTTTAACTCCATCAAGTCACACTTAGAAAAATCTTCTGGATAAAGTTGTGCAATACAAAATATTAGACACATTAAATTTGGAGAACAGGTTCTTCAGATCAAGACATCCAATATGAGTGAGCAATTCAGTGTTCGAGTCACTAAATCGATTTTCCATCTCTTGAGAAATCCGATCAATCACCTGTTAATTAAAAAAATTATAATCTTATTTCAAAAAAGTAATGCAAAAGAAAAAATAAGTATCTGATTATATATCAATTCGAAAGTGAGATTCATTTGTCGTAGTGTCACCCCTTAATTTAAAGTAACTTTGAACTTGATCTTCCATATTGAGAATATTAATCTTATTTGTGACACAAAAATTATTTACTCCCTCCAAAAGATTACTCCATCTATCTCTCTTAATTCTAGCAACCTTCTTTTTGTGTTACGAATCAAACAGACGGCCTCCGCAATAAATTTGTCCATCTTTATTTTCCTATTCTTTATAATAAAATAATAATTAACAACAAAATAAGATGAAACAAAAATCAAATGTAAACCCCAAAGGATGAAGAACTCATTAGTGTATAGGACGAAAATAATTACAAACCATTTTAGAAATTAAATAAACATCCAACGGGACAGAATTTCGTCTCAATAACGGTAGTGTTACTCGCCGGCCATATTCGCTCTTCTCCGAAATCCGATCAACTGAGGCAAATCGATTCGAAGTTGCCCTAACCCGATTCCGTTGTCCGCCCTCGGCTCTCCTCTTCTCTGCCTTTCAATTGATTAGTTTTTTTTATTGTTTTTCAATTTAAACGAAACTACGTCATTTTGATTTAAATTGTGTTTTTAAATTTAAATGAAACAACATCGTCTAACTTGAATTGTGTAGTTCACAAATTGGTGTTGTTTAACTCTATGGAATTTTTTATTTATATACGAAACGATGTCGTTTCAATATAAAAAAATCAAAAAATAATGCAAGGAGGGTCGGTTGATCCCCCGGACCCCCTCCATTCGCCTCTGATAGTGTCTATTTCGGACGCTCTGGACTCTTCTAATTTGCCACCTGATGTGAGTTAGTATTTATACTGCTCCATCAGCAGTAACAAACTTGCAATCTTCCAAAACAACGATTCAAATTTGAAAATTTGTTACGATTTCATACTGGTTGTGCAACACATCATGTACACGCCGCGCAGTGTAGCTAGGGTGTTGGGCGGTTGGGTCATGCAGGCTGTATCGGATGCGTTTTCGGTCCATTTCTTCTGCTCAGCTCATTGATCTATATTGTGTCGTTTTAATGTCTATAGCCCATTTTATCGAAGCCCTTTTAATATATCTGAAACTTATAATTATGTAGAACAAATCAAAGTTGTGATATGAAAATATTAAAACTTATAAATTAAATATAATAAATAAACATATAAGTAAGCCTCATCTAATAGGGAAGGGATCTGGTATAAAGTCTCTTTAGTATATAAAGTATACACTAATACTGTTCGTTAAAAAAACCAGATCGACGGACCATATTTTGAACAAATTTAAATTTGAAACTTACCAAATCTGGAATTAAATATATCAAAATTAAATCAAAAGGGTAATTTCGGAACAAACAAATCAAGGTTTGTTCGTAGAATCCCACAAATCACTCCTCGAAATAGGTCGAAAAGTGTGTTTGGCTATCATCGTGTTTCTCCGTCGAATCTGCGTCGTTGCTGTCCTCTCCGTCGAATCTGCGCCATTGGATTACACATGGTCCAAAATATTACATTATATGGTTCTAGAACCATGTATCGTAATAATTAGACATGATCCAAAAATTAGACATGGTGCAAATAATTATACTATATGGTTCTAGAATCATAATGTTTAACTTTTTGGACCATGCATATTGTGAATTTTATTTGCACTAACGCATTTTTGAATTGAAAACCCTGTTCGTTTGAAAAATTTTATGACCCATATATCAAATTAGGTTGTACCTGGAATATAATAATCAATATAATATTCGATTCTGATATGGTCCATGGTTCTAGAACCATACTTTACAATATTTTGGACCATGTCAGTACATATAGAAATTGAAATTGACATATACTAAACCCTACTCGATCGAAACACTAAACTACCTCGTATATGCGTACCTGAACCTGAATGTTGATCATCCGACATTGAGTGATAATCCTCCGCATTAGCATGACAACTCGATGGATTACACGGATAATCATCACATGGATCGTTGTTTTTGCTTACGCTTGATAACATGTCGAAAAAAACATTCAGAACAGACTGGAAACAAGATTGATTAGTAAGAACGTAATTGATAAATTTTGTTGGAGGATTTTTAGGATATTATATGAAAACATAATCTTCAAATATAATTATTGTATGTAACATTACGGATTTGCCCTTTATTGTTATTTTGGCAAGTATTTAGATGCGTATTTGAACCGTTGGATTGAAATCAATCTACGGTCGGGATAGTTTTATATTTTATACCAAAACTAGCACTTTATACCTGATCCCGCAAACAATCAAAAATATGTCCAAGAATAAAGTTTGAGATTCCAATATATAAATTTCCAAAGTTCTACACTTCGTTTGCAACCTCACAGTCGGTCAAAAGAAACACTTGTTTTCTTAATATCTTCTCTTATTATTGGAATTAGAACGCTGGAATAATTGCATAAAATTTTATACATAATTCCCCAACCACCAATCTTATTTTAATCGATAAAGCACATTTTTGATTCTTATCGTAAAAAACTGAGTTAGTTTTATGCTTATGAACCTGACAGATACGAGTTAATGAGATCGATTATCTTTCCTAGAATCGTGTTGAATACATGTTCTATAATGTTCTATAAACACTTTTCTATACACAAAAATAATCACATATTCAATGCACATTGCGTATATGATCTGGTTAGTTGGCTCTATATGTATCTCATTATGACCTTTTCAATGAGTTTACGCTGATTTGTTAACTACTTTTGGCCGACAACTTGTTCGTTAGAATCATTAATTCTATAAGCAATTTATTTAACAAGTTAGAATTCGCGTGCTACACAAAATGTGTTTAAAAATAGAATTGATTATAAAAGATCGTCAAATGTTAATCATGACGGTAAGAAAAAGTTTCAGTAGATAGAGCCCAAACTTAAGACGGAGAAATCTCATAAATCGGATGACTGTCCGTTAGATCGTTACTCTTTTTGCGTGTACGAAACTTTAAATATGCATTTTCAAATGAGGTGCACCGGTCTAATGTGAATATGAACTAAAACAAAATTTTGTTTAAATTGTATAACGAATAGACTTATCGATAAATGACGGATCGATGATTTTGATATACATTACATTTCATGAGAAGCAATGTTTGTTAGTTAACACATCCAACTTTCAATATATGGCTGGTGGTTTGTTAAACACAGCTGACACTTGTAAGCATGTGAATTATAGGGATATTCTTATCAAGGAGATATGAAGCAAATGAATGAACAGCTAACGTAAATGGATAATGAGAGATCCAAAAGCAATGAACGAGTTCAGTTTGCAATTTGGCATTGCACATGGTATATTTTACGTAATGTTGTTAGTTAAGATGTCAAGGATTAATTATTAATTAGCATTGTTACATTCAAATGATAACGTGGAACTTGTGAATATCATTCATCAATATTTTTTTAAATGATTAAATAAAGAGCACAAATCCTGTAGTCATAATATTTATTTATTCCCCTCTATCGTACACTGCAGTACCCGATGCATTGCGAATCAAACTTGGAATATTGACTCTAAAAGTTGGCACTAATAATAAGAGTCCAGACCTTTATTTGAAAATTATGAAAGTCCAGACATTTATTTGAAAATTGAGAAAGTCCGGACATATATTTTCATAAACCAAATGACACAATCTTAGTCGTTGGTTTTTAATTAAATTGACGGCTGAATTTGCAATACACATATAGTTGATGGATTTGACAATTATTTTTTTATTAACATCCGTTAGATTATTAATAATCAACTGTGGAAATTTATCTCACAGTCTAATCAAAAGTAAAATGTCGTTCTTGAGCTTTATCTATATAATGAGCATATAAATTAAATATTGGATCTAATTTATTTTTATATTATTTCAATTATTTCATTATATTGATAATTATACCTAAATAAATTGAGATAGTCCGATCCTCAATTTGAAAATTGAGATAGTCCGGTCCTCAATTTGAAAATTGAGATAGTCCGGTCCTCAATTTGAAAATTGAGATAGTCCGATCCTCAATATGAAAATTGAGATAGTCCGGTCCTCAATTTGAAATGTGTGGTAGTCCAGGACATGTTTTTGTAATTTTCCCTAAATAAAACGTCAAAATAAATCTCATTTTAACAAGAAAAAATCAAGTTGCTTTACCAATGATTCATATAATTTATTTATCGGTACTTTTTGATTGATATCCTCATTTATAATTGTTTACATCGATTTTTAAGCATGCTATTTTTAATAAATTTAGGGCTCCATTTGGCTCATAAGGTTGCTCTTAATTTTTTATATATGTTAATTTTATCAAATCTATTTCCAACTCAATAATCTTTTTATATTAAAATTTAATGTTTTAGTTAAGTTTGAGGACAATCAAATTTCCATATATAACAAATAGACAAATTTTGATGTTTATTAATAATAATTCAACGGATAATATATGAAAAAAAGAATCTCCAATCCAATTAGGCTGTAATTTTCAAATCAAACTACTTAATTCAATTGCCAATAGAGTGGTGCTCTGTTGGTTGTGACAAAGGAACCTTAGCGCCAGGGTTCGAATTCTGGCCTCACCACTTTCCCTCACATTTTTTCTGGGGCTTCATTCCTCCCGTCTGCGCGCGTGGAGGCTGTTTATTCTTCCCGCCTGTGCGTGGAAGCTATTGATTTGATGCTCATTGCTTGAAAAGATGCAAGATTGCTTAGATATTAATGGATGATTGAAGTTTATTAGTGGTAGTGCCTAGATGGTTTGTGCGTTCAAAGTATTAGTTGTACTAGATGAATATGTAATGTCTTGTACACAATTGCAAACCCACCCATAAAAAAAACTACTTAATTCAATTAAAGTTCAACTTTATTTTTAATCATTGATTTATCCAAATTAGCTACCCAGATTTTGTAATCCAGTCCTTATTTTTTACGATCTTAAATGTTTGGAAGACAATTAAATTATTTGAACTCATCATTTGTCAAATCTCCTCATTAAGCTCTCAACTCGAATTATAAATAAACAACACATCTTATTCTAAGCTACGTTCCACTACAAGTCTACAACTCCCCACCGCAAAACTCGACATCCCGCCACGTGTCCATTTTCCCATCCGCCAGGTCATCATGACTCAAATCGCGCAAGTCAATTGACTCAACAACGGTTAGTTTCGCAAACCACAAGTGAGTTCACACCTTCCGCCTCTCGTTTTTTATAAATATTTCTTTTTCTTCTCCTCACCGGAAATTCTTATTCCGGTCGGCGATTCCCGTGTTTTCATGAATCAGTGACGCGATTTTTGATTCGAATTTTTGTGTATTTTATACCGTTTATGATCATTTTCGTTTTGAATTTTCGGTTGCGATTTGGGGTTTAGGGTTTTGTAGGTGTTGCAACGGTCGCGAGTTTTGGACGTATGTGCGTTAAATCAGATGTGATTTTCGGAGAGTTTTAGGAGGGTGTTGGAGATAGGTGGCGTGTTGTGATTGTGAGAGCATGAGAGATTGGGTTTTGTAGTATTTGATTTTGGATTTTGTATTGATTTGGAAGGCGTTTATGTATCATTGAGATTCTGTTGGTTCTAATTTTCGTGTTGTATTTGGCAATCAGAATCTGTAGCTTCCATTTTTTGATGTGATGTGATGCTATTGATCACAGCATTAATGGAACGAAATGTGTCTATGAAGACGATTTGTGTATGAAGTGTCGATTTTGATTTCGTGTAGAAAATGTGTGGCTTGGGATTTGCAGGGCTGAGTAAGGTTAGGATATGAAAGAGGGTTTGTTCGGAGATAGGTCAGGAAGTTTTCTAAGCCGAGATGAAGCTGTGGATGATCAGAGCCACCACGTCTGTGTTGTTATGGACTTGTGTGGTTCAGTTGGTGACTATGGGTGATTATTGGGGGCCTAGAGTGTTGAAAGGTTGGCCGTCTTGCTTTTTGCCTGACTCCGTCCATGGCAGCTTGCATAGGACGAATGTTAAGTATATATCTGTTCGTGATCCACCTCACCCAGATAAAAGTTAGTTGATATCTTTTCATATTATGATCTGGTCATTTCAGTTTTTCTTGTCATCATTGTTTCGATTTCGCTTTTTAATGATCTGAATTAGGAGTGTACAAGAATAATGGCTACTTGATGGTTTCCTGCAACGGCGGACTTAACCAAATGCGAGCGGCGGTGGGTGAATACAGTTTCAGTTGACGGATTATGTATTTTGATGAAGCATTGTGTTGGTATTGATGGCTTTACCTGCATTTTCTCAGATTTGTGACATGGTTGCCATTGCAAGGCAGCTGAATGTCACACTCATCGTGCCTGAGTTGGATAAGACATCATTTTGGGCTGATCCTAGGTTTGGAATCATTTCACTGTTGTTTGCATGCTGTTGAATTTTTTTTTGTCACTTGCTATACTAGTTTTTCATATCAGTTGATCTAGTGTTATTATTTTGCTGTGACAGTGACTTCAAAGACATATTTGATGTTGATAAATTCATCTATTCATTACGAGACGAGGTCAGGATATTGAAGGAGCTACCCACCAGAATGAAGATTAGAGCTGAGAAAGGAATGGTTTACTCCTTGTCTCCTGTTAGTTGGTCTGATATTTCGTATTATCAGAGTCGAGTAAGTTGTTCTGCCATATCTTACATTGATCCCAGTTTCATCCTATTTTCATAAAGCATTCGTGATACTATGATTAATTATCTTGGAAACAGATCCTGCCTCTGATTCAGAAGTACAAGATAGTACATTTAAATAGAACAGATGCTCGACTTGCAAACAATGGTCTGCCAATAGAGATCCAAAAGTTGCGCTGTCGTGTAAATTTCAGTGCTCTGAGGTTCTCTCCACGGATAGAAGAATTAGGTAGAAGAATCATCAGTCTTCTCAGAAAAAATGGTCCCTTCTTGGTCCTTCATCTAAGGTACGAAATGGATATGCTGGCATTTTCGGGCTGCAATCAAGGGTGCAATGAAAGAGAAACAAAAGAGCTGACAAATATGAGGTATTCATATTCTGCTTGGTTATTTTTAAGGGTTAATTACGGATAACCACCCGTATAATATGCTATATTCCACCAAACCACCCCTATATTGTAATAATACATTCCACCACCCTTATAAGTATAAAATTTCCAATCAACCACCCACGCACTGTACTGTCACCGTTACCGTTAAATATATTAATTTTTTAATATAATAATAGTATTTTTATTACAATAAACCACCTCTATAATAAATATGTTTCCACTTCGCCACCTTTATAATCAATTTTGTTTCCATTTAACCACCCTCTCCGTTAACTGCCGTTAACTGAGGTGGTTCTTTGGAAAGTTTTTAGTTATAAAGGTGGTCGAATGTAATATTGCAATATAAGGGTGGTGGCATGGAATATGGCATATTATGCGGGTGGTCATCTGTAATTAACCCTATTTTTAATGCAATTAAAAATTCTTAACGTGCCATTTACACTTTTTTTTATTTCTCTAGGCTTGCTTATCCATGGTGGAAGGAGAAAGTTATAAACTCTGATTTGAAAAGAAGGGATGGACTATGTCCCTTGACCCCTGAAGAGACTGCCCTTACACTAAGAGCTTTGGGCATTGATAGAAATATCCAAATCTATGTAGCAGCTGGAGAAATATATGGTGGACAAAGGCGAACGACAAATCTTGTTGAAGCCTACCCAAATTTGGTTTGTGTCAAGAGAACCTTGCTATTTCTTACTCGTCTCTAATTTTTATCTGACCTGGAATTTTAATGCCTCAAACAGGTCAAGAAGGAGACACTATTGGATGCATCAGAGCTTAAGTTTTTCCAAAATCATTCGTCGCAGATGGCTGCTTTGGATTATCTTGTGTCCTTAGAGAGCGATATTTTTATTCCCACTTATGATGGGAACATGGCTAAAGTGGTTGAAGGGCATCGTAGGTATATTTTTACTGCAATCAATTTTATGTTTCTATCAATTTCTTGAACCTAGAAATTCCTTTTGTTGTATGTGATATGTTGGCAATGTGTTTGTATATATACAGGTACCTTGGGTTCAAGAAAACAATTCAACTGAACAGAAGAATTCTAGTCCGGTTGATAGACAAGTATACAAGTGGATCTTTGAGCTGGAATGATTTCACGTATGCTGTAAAAAATGCTCATGCAGATCGCATGGGGAATCCAAAGAAAAGGATGGTGATTCCAGATCGACCTAAAGAGGAAGATTATTTCTATGCAAACCCAGAAGAGTGTCTGCCACCTTCGAATACACATGTACAAATATACAAGTAGATTGAGAAGAAGGGTAATACATACTGCCATATTGGCACATAGAAGCATATTGCCGCTACTTGCTACCTGGATCAACGAATGCCTTTAAAAAGACTGCTCTGTTACAAAGGAACTCTTGTGCTCTCTATTGTTACCAAATGGGGATGTCATTGATTATATGATGATTGGTTGGCAGGTTCTCAAGTACCCAAGAAATTATATCACTGCCAACAAAATGTACGTTTGAGTATATGCAAATCATTGAGTTTGCAGGGAACTAGAAGATGTTATTGATCCTATTTTACCATGTGATGTTTGTTATGTATCATGTTTGATGGTATTCCATATGCTTCTATTTATTGCTACATTTTTTCTAGTTATAATGATAATCGGTGCTTCAGATTTTTTTAAATAATTTTCTTTTGTTTGATGAATATATAAATTAGATTCGGATCCGGTGCAGCGCTGCTATTTGCTGCAGCTTGCGGGTGCCAAAACAACGTCATTTTGTAATCTGCTGTTTATGGAATCCTTATCAACTATTCTGAGACAGCGAAACACAAGACAATTCCTCACTAAACTCTACTTTATTGAGATTTCTAAATAATTATCAATTATTTTCACTACAAGATCAGCCCACACCTGACGTCATCTTATAAAACCACGACAAGGCAACAACAGTTAGTTCGTGTTCCTTGTCCAGAAATAAATCCGATTTTTATTTTTCAAAAACGCAAAATAATGGCAGCGGAATCTTCCTTCTCCGAACAGTTTCACGACGCAATCACCAACAGCGTGAGTCCGTCG
The DNA here is from genome assembly GCA_006409495.1 of Sedum album. Taxonomy (NCBI): domain Eukaryota; kingdom Viridiplantae; phylum Streptophyta; class Magnoliopsida; order Saxifragales; family Crassulaceae; genus Sedum; species Sedum album. Next base: position 38,335 of record QZGG01001226.1, read on the forward strand.
AACGACGTCGTGATTTGTCCAACTTCGAATCTTTTTCGTTCGGCGAGTCTCAGGATTTCTACAACTCCGACGACGAACAATCCGTCTACGCTCCCCATCATCAATCCGTCGACGAAATCTCAAACGCGTCTGATCTGGTTGACGGCGGCGTGTTTGATGATCGTGAGAGTCAGGTGAATTTGATTCAGGATCGGGTGGAGGAGCAGAATGGGAGGAGTGAGTTTGTGAGTGAAAGGTTGGATTTTGGGGTGGTGGATGAATTTATTTACTCTGATTCTGATATGGGAATGGAATTAGGGTTAGGGATAAATTCTGGGGAGGTGGAGGAGGATGCATTTATGGTTGGAACTGATGATGATGATTTTTATGAAAGTTTAATGGATGGTTTGGAGTCTGTGAGGGTATTTGAGGAGGAGGCTGATCCGGATATTGATGGCGCTTTGTGTTCGGATAATTTGCAGTTAGAGGATCGGATAACAGCTGATCATGAAGAGTTGGAATGGGATGACGTTGCGGATGGCAGGCTTGAGTTGCTCGAGAGGGATTTTTCGTCACAAGTCTTGAGTGGTCAATTGGATGCTGTGGTTGACTCTGTGCTTCAGATGCGGAATTATGAATTTATCCCCTGGAGGTTTATGCCTGGGTGGGATGTTTTGTTTGATGCGGAGAATATTGGTAGTGGTGGGAATGTGGTGTTTGGAAACGAAGACTTGAATTTTGTTCCGGATGGATACTTTAGTCCATATGCGTATGAGCCTGAGTTCGATCAGTTTGCTGTTAATGATAGTAGTGTGATGGATAACCCCCCTGCTGCAAAATCTTCTGTGGAGAACCTGGCAACAGTTTTTGTCACACAAGTGGATGTGGAAAGTAATACTTCTCATTGCGCTATCTGCAAGGAAGACATGTGTGTCGGGGATAAGGCTAAGAAACTGCCTTGTTTACATAGCTACCATGGGTATTGCATTATCACATGGCTTTATATTAAAAATACTTGTCCAGTTTGTCGATATGAATTACCCACCGATAATCCATTTTATGACAATCGGAGGACGCAGAAGGATTTAGTATGAAATTTCTGATAGTCTAAGTAAGATCCATTTAGGTTATTTTGCATCATAGGTTATTCTGCTGCTTGAACATAGACGATGATAGGTATCTTCCTTAAGCGGGTAGGAAGATTTCTAGGAAGCTTGGTAGACACTTTAGCTTATTTTACTTAAACAAGTTTGTCATAGTTTTTTTGGCTTGTGTTAATATTTACTATTACCTGGAAACAGATTTTGTCACTTAAAACAGTGTCATTTTGTTTCACTGCTGTCAGTGTAATACTAGCTCTAATGACCGTCGTAACTTTCACTGAACAAGTTAAATTCGTTATTTTGGCTACGTAAATAGAATGCGAGCGACTCTGTTGCAGTCATGTTTTGTTCATAGTGACTATTCATGTAGGTTTTGTTTTCCGAAATGAAAGTTGTTAGCTTTGCTCAAGTTGTACACATATCTTCATATTTAGTAAACTAAAAATCCTTATTCCTCTTTTAGCTAATCAGAAAATAGGCTGCAAGATTCAACCTTGTTCCGGCAAGTGGATAGCATACATAAATCTTAAAGGAGAAATTCCAGATGAATTGAGTTTCGGGTGCATACAGACGCCCATAATGACAAAAATGCCCATGTCTAAGTTTGTCCATGTATTGAAATCTTGTGAGGGTCAACTATTTGGTAAATTTTAGGAATTTACGAAGTACCTAGGCTACGACAAATAGATGCCTCGCAGCCTCGGTTCACCCGATAATCGGAGTATAGCTCATCTCATCTTAAAAAACATGAGACCCATATGAAGCAAGATAGAACAAAAATGCGACCAGAGATTAAAGTTAAAACTAATAATTAGATATTAGAATCGGAATGAATCTAAAATGAAACTATGTCCAAATTCATCATTCCATTCTCACAAAATGCATTTCATTCCGGCGAAATGAACACACCATAAGAGTCTAATATTATAATAAAGTATTTTATTACAAATTAAAAATTCTCAAAAAAGCTTTGACATAAAATGAAGGAATAATCACATGGCAAATTAAATTCAACTCCGCAATTCCTTCTCTCCAGCTGAATCAAAATCAATCGAATCCGTCGGCAGATCTCGATCGCCGATCTCATTCCGGCGAACTCCTTTAGTTAAAATGGGATGCAGCTTTTCCGGGCTTAACGCTTTATACGACGCCGTTAACGGCGGCGGAGACGTCTGGATCAACGACAACCGGTATCGGATCGTGCGTCAGCTGGGTTAAGTGAAGGTGGATTCGCGTATGTGTTTCTGGTCAACGAGGTTTTGACTGATTCCGCTGATGCTTCATCTACTGGTTTGGCTAAGAAAGTCAAGGATAAAGCTCACTTATCTGGTCTCGTTTTTCTTTCAATTTATTCAAATTTGTGAGTTTCAGTTGCTAAGTTTAAGTCTTGATTTTTCATCTGTTCACTGATTGATATATTTGGTGTTTGTGATTTGGTTGCATTTAGCTGATGGAACATATGCTATGAAAAAAGTTTTAATACAAAACACGGAGCAATTGGAGTTAGTGAGGGAAGAGATTCGAGTTTCGTCGCTGTTTAATCATCCTAATCTGTTACCGCTTCTGGATCATGCTATAATTGCTGTCAAGGTTCGGCCTTCCACCAGATAGTTGTAGGATTTTCTTCTTTAATTATTGAGGCTTTTCACTGTAGTGAAATCGCACTTGTATTTGCATGTCACTGATGTTCATAAGGTTAGGTTTGTAAATGCCATGTCCATGTAGAGTTCATCATTGTGTTGTGTACAATGTACCTCTTGAGGATGCGACATTTTCCCGCTGTGTATTTATTTTATTTCAAAGTCTTTGCAAGTATACAAAAATGAATTGTTTATTACATTGCTATTTTGAAACCTGGTTGTCTGTCCAGGCACAAGAGGGCTCTTGGAATCATGAGGCATATTTGTTATTTCCTGTGCACCTGGATGGAACCCTGTTTGATAATGCCAAAACTATGAAATTAAAAAAAGAATTCTTCTCTACGTCGGATGTTCTTCAAATATTCCGTCAGGTGAATTGCCACCCTTACAATTTCATACTTTCTATTTATATAATATTTCATGGATACGAGTTAACGTTCATTTCATCGAAAATCATTCTGCTGTATCTTTTCCCTCTAAATTTGGATCCACATTCCACAGCTATGTGCAGGACTCAAGCACATGCATAGTTTTGAACCTCCCTATGCACACAATGATATAAAACCTGGTAATATTCTGCTTACCCATAGAAAAGGACAGCCTCCTATAGCAATTATGATGGATTTTGGAAGCGCAAGACCTGCGCGGAAGCAGATCCGCACTCGTCAAGAGGCATTGCAACTGCAGGTACTAGTTTCATATAGGGTGGTTTTGCTCTTAGTGATTTTTCCTTTGAATGTCTATACTCTATATTTCATACTGTTCTGTCATTGCATCAACAGCATGTCTTGTTAAGTACAGCCCTTATACTGTTTGACAATTTGTTATAGGATATAAGTGCATTTCATATATAGTTTCAGTTTCCTCCCCTATTATGATTACTAGGACTTTGATGCACAGGAATATCTGTGCATATTTAATTTATATAAGGTTTTTAACATATTATAATCTGAAAATGAATAGACGAAATTGTGAAAAAAGAGGGTATTTTCGGAAAGTGGAATGTGGCTTCATTCCATAACCGCTAATTAAGCCCCTTGCGCTTTATTAATAGTGCGATTATTAGGCCTCATTATTTAGTGTCTACAAGTTGTGATATTTAAAGTTCAAGATACGTAAAGACATGACAACCTATTATCATGAATGAATTTAAAAGAAAACACCAAACAGAATAACAGATATCAGTACCATTACACGCTACAAATGACTGCAGCTAGCTTTTACATGATGTAATTCAGAAATATGAAACTCTCTCAATTATGCAGCAGCTTTTACACTGAGATACATTTATTATAAAATGTATCTGATTTGTCATAATTGTTTTGCCAGGAGTGGGCAGCTGAGCACTGTTCAGCACCCTTCCGAGCTCCTGAGTTCTGGGATTGCCCCAGCCATGCTGACATTGATGAACGGACCGACATCTGGTCTCTAGGATGTACACTTTATGCAATTATGTAAGAATAACCGCTTCTTGATGATATGGTATTGTTTTGCAAAATAAATAATGACTTAGTGCTTACATATTTCTACTGAATCGTCTTTCAGTTGTCAGTGATTTCACATTTTTAAAAACTTATCTTATTCAGATAGTGCGATCGTGACAACCTTCATTGTACCTGAATAGAAAACTTTCTGTATACTGACATTCTCAAGTAGTGATAATTTTTTTTAAATGTGTTCTTGATACGCTTTTGTAGATGATTCCATGGTAGTGTCAACTGTCATAGGCTGCCGAATTGAATTTGTCGACTGTAATGTTATTTTAGAGTTAGTACACTTGCTTTCCTCATAGCTAGCCCTTACCATCTTCAGTCTAGTCAATCCTTAACAAACTGCTCCAATTTTGTAGAAGTTTAAAAGATAGCCGGATTCAGACCTTTTATTCTTGCCCAAAATGCTTATCCATATATTTTCTCATGTTTTTTAACAAGAGTGCCTAAAACTGTGTATTTTTATAAACAGGTATGGAGTATCACCATTTGAATATGCTCTTGGGGAAGCTGGTGGAAGCCTACAACTGGCAGTCGTAAACGCACAGATAAAATGGCCCCCTGGCCCAAACCCTCCATATCCAGATGAACTCCACAAGTTCATAACATGGATGCTTCAGCCTCAAGCTGCAGTTCGACCACGAATAGATGACATCATCATCCATGTTGACAAACTGATATCCAAGTTCTGTAGCTGAGTTGCTTCTGCCTTAGAGTTAGAACTCCTAGTCTCATTTCAACAAGTCATGCTTCAACAGTCATTCATGCGCTGCTACCCTGGGAAAAGTGCAAATGTTTAGATATACTATAAACTCGAAACTGATTCCTGCTATGGATACAAAGTGTTTTAGTATTAATTGGTGCTAATTTCATTCCATATAGTGAAGGTTTGTGATGATTTGTTGATAAACTTTTGAATTCGGACCTTCAGGTAAATAAATATTTGAGTTTTCAGTTGATTGTTATGAATAAATGTAAACTGAATATCATGGTAAAATCTATCCCTTCACCCGTTTCATTGAATTTTGAGCTACTTTTTTTACTACTCTATAGGATTTTGAAGTTCTCTGGTAAGGTGGAAATTGGCTTCCCCACTTAGAATCTCCGTTTTAATCCCGACAATGTATGGAACATCAGATAAATTCTTTAGCGAATGTCAGAGAGCACAATACTGAAATATTAGTAGTCTGAAAGATAAAAGAATAAGACACAATTATCAAAACATTTTTACAATTGTGATTTTTGTTAAAATAACCTTTCTGAAGTTTAGCATCGGACTATAAATAAGATCAGGAAGTGTCGTATTTTTCAAATATTTGAACTTCAAGCAAAGCAAATGCTCAAAACACCAATTGCTTTTAGTGAAGTATCATCACTCCAAATGTAATAAATAACTAGTTGACTCAAGTATCTTACAAAAAATCTGAACCGCTTGATTGGGTTGTGAAAATCAATACACAAGAACTTGCCATGCAAACAGGAGTTTGAACCCAGTATTTAAAGTATTACCAAATCCAGGCAAGATCGTAATCATTGGCCACTGTGTATATATTTAGCAACATAGGTTTGTGTTACGTATCCTAAATTAGGGGTATAAATGTAATATGCAATTGACCTAGTCAGCTGTATAAATAGTAATGTTGAGAAACTTTTACAAAAATGAAGAATGAATTAATCTTTATCTCATCTCCTTGTTCCTTTCTCAAACCCTAACCCCTTCATCAATTTCTCATCTCAACCTCTTCCAACATCTCATCTTCCTCTTCTATTTAGTTTGTCCGATACAACCAACTTGGTTCGTATCAATTGGTGCTTCTTCATCGAGAGATTTGAACGGAAACAAACAATAATGTCACACCCTAACAGTCCATTCGGAAATTTTCATCTTCAATCTGAAATTCCTTACTTTCAGGGCGAGTATGTGGATTGGTGGCTTTATCATTTGGAGTATTTCTTCATTCAGCATCAAGTAGTAGAGCATCAGAAATTGCCAGTTGCGACACGGTACCTGGTTGGGAAAGCAGTAGAGTGGTACATGGAATGGTACCATGAACGGCAGCTAAAGATGCTTTGGAATATCCAGCTTACAACGTGGCAAGATTTTGTAGTGGATATTCGCAATTCTTTCACAAAGTCAAATATATATGATGATGTGTCCATCGCCTTAAAAGAGCTACAACAGGGTGTTACTAGGTTATCCAACCTAGTTAATAATTATGGAAAGGGAATCCAAGATATGAAATCATGTTTGAGTGAGCTTGAAATAGCATTGAGAGAAGAGGCTTTGATGGATTCTACTAGAGTTGATGAACAACAAGACCCTGAAATTTCTCTTGAATGTCAAACTGACGTGTCTGTGGAAGTTGAAGGTATTGCAATTATCGACACCAGTTCAAATGATGAAGACAAGTTAAATGAGATCTCTGAAGAGCTTGTGGAATCTAGGGATGGACATCCGGAGGTAAAATCTTCAGCCAATCTCATTGACTTTTCTATGTTACTCTCATCTCATAAGGTTACGGTTGGTATGAATGATCTTGTGATACCTAAGTCGATGGTTATGAATATTTTGAATACAAGTATAATGTGTTGCTCAGAAGATGTTCGACGAAATGCATCAGGGAAACTTAGTTTCTATATGTTACCTGTCAAACCTCCTGACATTCATACAAAAATGACGTTAGCCGCAGTGTTTGGGTTCTTGTTTTATTCAGGGAATTTCTTCGTCATTTACTCAAATGCTCATCACAAGCAAATGTTGGTAATGCTTTTGAAGATGATACTTATATCATTGATGGAAACTACTGGTGGAATTGAGTTTTATTTGTTTATACGGAGTTCCAACAAGAGGCCTAAACTGTTTGACTTTCATTTCATTCTACTCTTACCTCTAAGAGATGATGGCTTTGTGATGCTAACTTTAGAGCTCTTTTTAATTCAAATGGACGGATTCTGGTCTAAATTATTAAGAGCAAGTGGATCTGAGTATAAAGTGTTGATTGGATCCAAACCAAGGCTTCGGCGTGTATGGACAGAATTTATGAAAAGTTATGCTCGCTTGAATTCAAGTGAGTGCAACCGGCTACTAAGTCATGATGATTACTTATTAATCAAGATTGAAGATTTTTGTCGGAATATCAATGTGATTAATGTCAAGATTCGGGTGTGCTTCTCACGCAAAATGGTTTTCCTCATGAACTTTTTGAAAGTTCAATGTAATTATTTTCTGAAGCCGGGAGATCTCATTAGGAAAACATGTGATCGAGAGGATTTAGCTCGACTGTTTGGTATTGGGCGACTTTCATGTTTGGAAATTATGAAGATAATACAACTACTGGTAGATATGGATGTTGTAAGGAAGTGGATTCTTAAACTGCATCTGCCTAATCATCAAAATAAACAAGGCGAGTCTCCATTAATTGAGATACTTGCATCCTTGACTTGCATTGTTTCTTGTTGGGTTAGAGATGCGCCTTTATATATCATTGACAGTTTGGTGGATCGGTTATTATCCCTTAACTCTGAGATTTGTTTAGTATGTCTTTCAACCTTACTTTTTGTTCGAACACAAAATCCACTGAAAGACAACACCGCCTCAGTTACTATACTCTCATGGATTTGTGGGATTGCTTATATGCCACAGGACGATGGTGTCCCTGTTCAAGAAACGCTCTGCATTCAGAGCCAACTGAATGACCAATTATTCCTTGTTCATATTGGATGTTCTTTGTCTAAGTGTTATTTGGTGACTCCAAAGGCGACTCGTTGTTTATTTGATCAAAGTCATCATATCACAGTCATTTTGGCTGCCTTCTATTCCAAGCATCAAATGTTTGAGCTGAGTAATATTAATGCGTGTGGTCGGTATCTTCGTAGCAACCATCAACCTGCATTCTCAAAGATATCACAAAGCATTATAAAGAGAAATTTGGTGTTTGGATTATGTTTGACTATCTCAGTATACCAAATAAGTTGGGAATACATGGCTCATGCTAGTAACATGAAGATACATGATGATGAGAAGGCGTTTGATATTCGAGTTCAGCGTGAGTTCTATTGCTGGCTACATGCAAAAGTTCATGGTCAATTTGAGATGATGTCTATCATGTGGCGGCTGAAGGAACTATCGGCACTGAATGCAATTTGGAAAACATCATTTCTCCATTTGTTCTTGTTATTGAGAACTTCAGTAATAATGAATGCTTCAGCAGTGGACATCAACAAGAAGCTTTTGGCGCAAAGTTTGATTGGATTAACATGCGGGTGTTATTGCTATTTTCAATACCAAGGCTACCAGAAAATAATGACCTTGAGGACAAGGTCGTTTTGAGGGCGAAGGAATGTTACGTATCCTAAATTAGGGGTATAAATGTAATATGCAATTGACCTAGTCAGCTGTATAAATAGTAATGTTGAGAAACTTTTACAAAAATGAAGAATGAATTAATCTTTATCTCATCTCCTTGTTCCTTTCTCAAACCCTAACCCCTTCATCAATTTCTCATCTCAACCTCTTCCAACATCTCATCTTCCTCTTCTATTTAGTTTGTCCGATACAACCAACTTGGTTCGTATCAGTTTGGCACAGAAGTTACTATTAGACCAGGCAAAACGGATGAACAAATGGTAAATGGATGGATGGTAAACGGATGAAATCCGTTTAATTTGTTTAACATAAATGGATTCAACGGATGGATGATAAACGGGATCCGTTTATCCATTTATTATCTGTTATCTATTTAAAATTTATTCTAATTAGATGATAAACGGATTGTAAACAATGGATAATGGATTTTAAATAGATGGTAAATGAATTATAAATGAATAGTAAACGGATATGAATGACTTCATCCATTTAATATAAATAAATTGATTTAAATGGATGGTTGACAAATGATAAACGGATACGGATGTAATTGATGGGTATAGCTACAATGGCATAATCACGCAATAGCTGATGTGAAATCTTAATCTCAAGTAGTAGCAGGGGCTGGAGGTGAACTAGAAAATCAAAACACTTCTGAACAGCTAAGTGATTATGTTTAATATTAATATAAAGGGATTATTGCCGAAAACCATCCCTTACAGGGCGTAATTGCCGAAAACCACCCCTTATACATTTTATTGCCGAAAACCACCCTTTATTCGTTTCTTTTTTGTTGACCGACACATTTGAAGAAAAACGTTCAATTAGTGTTAAATCTCCGTTAGATGGATTAATTAGGCATTAACTAGGTTAATTAATTAGGCATTAATTAGGTTAATTAATTAGGCCTATAAGGGGTGGTGTTCGGCAATTACAGCCTATAAGAGGTGGTTTTCGGCAATCTCCGACGGGTGGTTTAACCTAGTTGTTTGATGCACAATTATTTGCATATCGATTGAAATATATTACTATATTCTATATTAGACTCTTTGTGCAAAAATTACTATATTCGATTGAAGTAAAGTAAATATGAAAGAAGTTAGGGGTAAAATGAGACTCTTTGTGCTTTATATATACGATAGATGGATATATATATATAGAGGTTGTATCATGTGGATCCTCTCAATTTGGTGGACTCGTGGATCCCCTCTTGCATCCGTTGATTACATTTTTTGGATGCATCAGATTGCGCCACGTATGTGCATTTGTCATGTGCACATCACATGTGCACATGACAAATGTACACGTGCAAGTCACATACTTCATTAATGCGTTGGCACAATCTGGTGCGTCCAAAAAATGCAATCAACTGGTGCAAGAGGGGATCCACGAGTCCACCAAATTGAGAGGATCCACATGATACTTTCCCTATATATATATGATGGAAAGAGATCAAGGAGGACATCCATTTATACGTAGGACAGTAGGACATCATCTCAACCATTTATTTCTAATAATCTAATAATTGAATTGGTCGATTAGATAGACAGACGGAGTAATACAAAAAGTGTAAAATATTGTATAAAATAAAAAAAGGGTCAGAGAATTTAGAGGTACGGGTGGTTTTTGGCAATTACGGCCTATAAGAGGTGGTTTTCGGCAATTATCCCTGTTGAGATTTGGGGTTGAATTAATTGAATTTTATTAACCTAATTAATTGAATTAACCTAATTAATTAACCTAATTAATGCCTAATTAATCCATCTAACGGAGATTTAACACTAATTGAACGTTTTTCGTTGAAAATGTGTCGGTCAACAAAAAAGAAACGAATAAAGGGTGGTTTTTGGCAATAAAATGTATAAGGGGTCGTTTTCGGCAATTACGCCCTATAAGGAGTGGTTTTCGACAATAATCCCTAATATAAATGCTCTTAGTATAAATCCCACCGAGAATGTTGGTAAATTTGTGCATAATGTGTTGAATGATGTTGATAATGTTTGTGGTAGTGCTGATATTGTTGCTGATGTGGTGAATAATTATGGTAGTCCTTTTGTGAATGTTGATATGCTCATTGTAAATGATTATCAACTTGTTAGAGATAGGATACCTACAACTGTGATCCCAAATAAGAAATGTCTGGAAGATAGTAATGTGAATTTGATTGAATATGCCTTGATCGCTGAATCTGTTTAGTTTGTAAAGCCTGATACGTATGAAGCTACTATGAATAGTAATCAGGCTAGTGAGTGGAAATCAACCATGTTAAAGGAAATTAAATCTATGCATGCTAATAGTTGTTGGACTGTAGTAGCTAGACTTAAAAATATGAAAACTACAGGTTGGAAGTAGGTATTTAAGGTTAGGGAAGGTGCAAGCATAGAAGAAGCCCTAATACTGATGAACAAAATTGAGAAAATGGCTTCTGTTCCGTATGTCGACGTAGAGGATTTTTATGCATTATATGTTGTGTACACGTTCTGATTTGTTTTATTCTGTGAGTGTCCTAAGTAGATATATGGCATGTCCTGGTGAAGTGCATTGGTCAGCTCTGTAGTACTTATTGCGATATATTTTAGGAACTAGAAATTTAGGGCTACTATATAGTAGATATGGATTTGTTGATGAACTATTTGGATTTGTTGATTTTGACGATACGTACGAGTAATAGAGATACTAGGAAGTCTATCTCTAGTTATTTCTCTACCTGGATAACAAATTGTATTTTATTTAAGTCCCAGCTGTAGAGTATAGTAGATTTATCCTTAACTGAGGCAGAGTATATAACTGCAATAGGGTGCACCAAAGAAGCTCTCTGGTCGAAGGGTTTGTGATGAATGTATCTAAGCTAAATTAAAGCCTAGAAACAAAACAGATACTTAACAATGCAAGATTTCACAATTATGCAAATTTCCGCAAACATAAAACTAGTCAAATCACCTAAAACCGTAAACTAAATGAAATAAGATATACGTGGAACCGAAGAACCCGGAGAAAACCACGGAGTCTCAGCCGCAAAGGCTGAGAATCAATCCACTTAGCACGGAAAAGGTTTACAAGCAAACTACTCAATTCTTGACAATGCAAGAATAACTAGCTAACGAAATCGACCTAATACAAACTACAAGACTCATCAATACTGAAACGAAAGCACCTGGACCAGATTGAAGAACTTCGCCGGAATCCATCCAAATTCAATCGGAACTCATCTCCACTGAAGCCTCCATACTCGCAGTCGTTCGAAGCATCTCGAAGAACCGGTCTTCAATCGCCTCCGTCGGCCGCAAAATCGCAGTACTCGTCGTCGCTGCTCTCCGTCGTTCTCAATTACAACCCTAATCGCGAAATTCCCAATTTTGGCTAGTTTTATGTTTGCGGAAATTTGCATAATTGTGATATCTTGCATTGTTAAGTATCGGTTTTGAACTGGTTTTTGGTTTAAGTCTCAAGCCTACGTGTTGAGGTTAGTATAGGAACCGCTCAGAGCCGAAATTGTGACTAAAATCTGATTAGAGTCAGCCTGAGAAGTGGCTGAGAAAATTGCTTTTCAAATGCCTGATACTTTTGATGAGGCCATCAAAAGTCAATTCTCAAATGAATGGAAATTGACTATGACTGAAGAAATTCAGTCAATGTATGATAATAACACTTGGAAATTAGTTTCCTTACCTGATGGTGCTAGAACCATTGATTGTAAATGGATTTATAAATTAAAGGAACCTACTAATAAAGGTGAAGCACCTAGGTTTAAAGCAAGGCTAGTAGCTAAGGGTTTTACCCAAAAAGAAGAAATTGATTATTCTGAAATTTTTGCACCTGTTGTGAAATATAAAACACTAAGGTTGTTGCTTGCTATTACTACTTATTATGATTGGGAACTAGAGCAAATGGATGTTAAAACTGCTTTTTTGCATGGTGATTTACTTGATACTATTTACATGAGACAGCCCAAGGGATTTATAAATAAGTCTAAACCTGAACATGTCTGTTTGTTGAAGAAGTCTATTTATGGTTTGAAACAATCACCTAGGCAGTGGAACAAAAATTTTGACTCTGTTATGATTTCTTTAGGCTTTGTAAGAAGTAAGTATGATACAAGCTTGTATATGAAAAATCTTAAGACTGACCTGCCACTGTTTGTGTTATTATATGTTGATGATATTTTATTGATTTGCAAAAGTGGTTCAGTGATAGCTGAGATTAAGAAAAGCCTGAAACTTCATTTTGATATGAAAGACTTAGGTGTGGCTCAGAAGATTTTAGGTATAAGTATTGTCAGAGATAGAAACAAAAAGTTAATGTACTTGACTCAGAAAGATTATCTAAGTAAGGTACTTAAGAAGTTTTCTATGGAAAATGCTAAACCCAGTCCAATACCTTTAGGAGGGCATTTAGTTTTTTCTAAGGCTGATTGTCCGGATACTGAACTTGAGATGAAAAAGATGGCTGATATTCCTTATGATATTGCTGTTGGTTCAGTTATGTACCTTATGCTATGCACCAGACCAGATTTGGCTTTTTCTATAAGTGTGTTGAGCAGGTATATGGCAAATCCAGGGCAGAAACATTGGGAGGCTCTGATACCACGTTGTAAATCAGAATCAACAATCCTGAATATGAAATCTAGAGTTCTTAATCAATTTCTATAGCCTTATTCAAGTTTTAGATCAAACTTCAAATATCCGCAAGAAACTGAAACTAAACTATGGACACAAGAATTTTAACGAGGAAATCCTGATTACTCAGGTAAAACCTCGGAGCTTTGGGAGCTCATCCAAAATCAATCCACTAGAAGATTTAAAGGATACAAAGTTCAAATCACAAGTGCAAAGCTGAATCTAATCAAACAAGACTAGAATCAAACTAATTAACATAAGTAAATAAAGAACAACACTCCCTGAGGCGACTTATAGTCGCCGGAATCAACCACGAAGCTCTGAACGATCAGTTGACTTCAACAACCAAACGCCCTGAACCAGGCACACCCAGCAGACAACATGGCTTCAATCAGCAACGAACACCTTCTGAAGACGAACAGCAGATGAACGAGAACGCAACGGAGTTCTTGATTTCGGAGGAATCTTGGAGAAGCGCAAGAGAGCAGTATGAAATCGATAGAACCCTAATTCCAAATCTGAGTTTATATGAAGATGACGCTCTGACCCAAAATGACAGCGTTCAGCGACGAAATTAAACTGAGGAGCGCGCCTGGCCAAAATGCAGTCGCTTCAAACTTCAGCAAATAATCCTAAATGACGCCATTTTTTCGAACCAAAACTTAACCTTCAAAACTCAGACTGAACTGAAAATCTTCCCTGCAATGTTGCACTCATAAACAACACCAATTCACACAGCACCAATATCATACGATCAAGTCTGTACAAATTAGGATTATAAATATCCTAACAGTTTGTATTAGAGAAAAATGCTTATATACATGTCTTGCATATTGATTGTCAGAGTTCGTTACATATTTCTCGTGATCTAATTTATCATGAAAGAACAAAGCAAATTAATGTTAGAATGCATTTTATTAGAAAATAAATTTTTTCTAAGTCTATTGTTTTTGTTAGGATTGCTGGTACAATAAATTATGCTTGTTTTGGAACTAAATGAATTTCGACTAATAAATTTGTGATGTGCAACAAGCATCTGCACATTGAGGAAGTTCCTTGATCAGTTTATGGGAGAGTCCAAAGATGGAAGTGGGAACTTGTGCCAACCTTATCACGCGTAGATTTAGGGTCTGTAAATATTGTTGCTACAAAATTTTCAATTTGTTGTAATTAGTATCGAGTCTGTAAATGTGTTTTGCAGAGTCTGTTTTGGTGTAAAAGTTTTAGGCGTTTGGTTGTAAGTTTGAAAGTTGCAAGTTGTTTTTTGTTGCATAGCTCAGGAGGGCATTTGTTAGCCTAAGTGAGCCAAGTAACAAAACTTGGACCAATACTTGTCTGGCCCATTAGTAGAAGACGTGGAAGCCAGCTTATACAAGCAAAGCGATGTGTTGTAAGGTTGTGTTAGAACTTTCCAGAAAAGAGAAAACCAAATAAGTGGTGGAGCAATGATGAGGGTTCGAGAAGTTTCAGTGAGATGCAATCGATCGGAGCAACGGTTTACCACGTCTAATAGACATATAGATTAGGTTTTGGACTATTGTTTGTTAAAGGTTATGTGACTTATGTCCTGATTCAGTAGTGGTGTTAGTTCACCGAGAGAGAGTCAAGGATCGGGGGAGTCTCTTCCTTACGTTATAGTCGTCGTTGTTGCATGTGTTATACTGTATGTTAGTTTTGATGTCATCTTAGTGCCTGTATCGAACGTTTTGAACTCAAATCATTCATAAATGAAGACTTTACTCTTCTGATTTATTAACCTAATCAAATAATCTCCTGATCACAAACTTTTTTTGCAATGACTAGATAAAATATTGTATTCAATCATTATGAACTCAAGATAGTTTCTTAGTCATAAGATCATAAATCAACTTACCATGATAACACTCTAAACACCTATCTTCCAATACAATGCAAAGCGAATAAATCTAGGTGAGACGTTTTATCAAACACCTAGCTGAAATATAATAATTATCAGATACAAAAAGTAACATACTAAAATATATCTCATAGAACAATTAAATCATGATTAGAGATGTATGACACATTGAAAAAGTCACCAAGACCCCAGATAAGAAGACTACTCACTAAGCATACTGAATGTTCGATGTTTTGAAAATAAGTAGTATATTTCAATCTATCAAACTAGAAAGATTACAACCTTGTTGCCTGCAAGAAATCTTGAGCTTGACTCATTTTCTTCTCTATTTTCAAGTTAGGGTTCTCTAAATTGTCGATCATTCCTTTGAAAGGTCTTCAAAAGATGCATTTATAGTGTTGGTTCATTTTCCTCAGTAGGTACCTAGTTGTCATGTGGTTAGGGTTCGGCAATGGGCCGGGTAGGGGTGGGCTTTTAGGGTTTTTTGCATACCCTTTGAAGGCCTTAGAGCCTGATCGGGGCGGGTCGTTGAAAATTTTGAAGTCCTAAGGGTCCTACAGGGTCGGGTAAATAAAGGGTCCAATGGGCCGGGTAGGGTTGGTCCTTCGTGACCCTTCTTTTAAGGGTCGAATCGGGTCAAAATATATCAAAATAATAATATAGTTTTTTGAATTTTTTTATTAATTTGATATATTAGTAAATTTGTATAACTTTTCTCATACATTATTAATAAATTATATTAAATTTTGATCAATTTCAATTTATATATGATGAATAAAATTATTTTAATAATATAATAATGATAGAGTAAAGACTAAATAAGGGTGGGTAAGGGCTGGGTAAGGACAGAGTCAAAGGGCCGGGTCAGGACTCTTTTTTCTTGACCCTTACCTTGCCCTAAGGCTTTAGGGCTGGGCCGAGAAAGGGCCAACTTCAGGGTCGGGTAGGGCTAGGATCGGGTAAGGTAGGGTCAGGGCGCCTTAGGGCTTTTTGACCCAAGGGTCAAATGATGATCCCAAAATTCATGCACTCGGGTGAGTCAGTAGGGTTGGTACCTTTGATATATTTTCCTTGTGCTTGTTTCGCCTCGGTGGGGTCAGTGTACTTACCAGCCTACCTCTTCTGCGACAAAATGCTCTTTTCGGACAGCCTCAATAGGGTCGATACCTACTTGAGGCTATGCCACCTTTTGACTCCGAATTTTAATTTTTGCAGAAATACTTAAAAAAAATTCTCACTTCTTGGCTTAGGACTTCAAAAGAGGATAACTCATTTAAATATCATGTGAAGTATCAAGTTCCCAAAGATATCAACTAAGAACCAAATACCAGATGAGCGATAAAATTTGACTCATCAGCTTCATAGTTTTTTCCCTTCGAACCTTGATTAATACATTTCGTAGTAGAAATTAATTCGTCCGTTAAAGCCTTCTGTGAGGCTAAAGATAATTTCTGTCTCGAAATAGAGAAAGTTTTCGGAAATTTCATACCTTGAGCTTAGCCCACCTCGTCGTCATGTCTTGATCAGCTGATTTGCTCTTACTCTAAAACGTCCTAGAGAATACATGATGAAAGCCAGAAAATAAGTCTGTTAGCTAAACAACTAACCTCATACCTAGCAATCTTCCTCTCTTTTGCTCTCATAGCCGCCTCCCATAATGCTAGCCCTACACCTTCCATAAAAGAAGATACAAAGAGACATCCACACACAAAGATCTCCACCAACATTCTATACAGGTACTAAATATATACTCTTGTTTAAAATGCCGTTAAAAAAGGACCATAGCATGAACTCTCGACAAAGATAAAATTGTCCACTCAAGGCATGCTTATATATATGCAAACCAAGACATTCTTCTTCGTTCAAACCAATATGTATATGAAATCTAATATTTGTAGGACGAAAGAATACTATCTCCATTGTTAATTTTTAATAATGTAACGTTCGATGTTGATAATTATCAATTTCAATGACCCATATTTTACAAATTTAACTGTCAAATTTAAAATAAAAACCAAACTTAATCTTAATTTCAGAATATTCAAATTAATTGTTGAGATTAAATATTTCCAATTATTTATCAATTTGAACAACACTATAAAACAATTGGAAGGCATGTTGTTTGTTAGGGTTTAGTTTGTAGTTCCAACTCCATGGCCTTCTGAAACTAACTACTAAATCTCTATTTGAAGGATGTGCATGACAGACAAGTATCCATTGACATAAAATAATTTAAACAAAGATGAATTATTGTTAGCCATAGCTCTATATGATTTACTTATAGAGATTGAGACAGCTCCTTTCGGAGAACAAATTAAATATTTTTTACTTTTCTAATTTTTCAATGCATTTTGTTTTCAAGTGCTCCATTTTTAAAACTTGTGCTGCAGTTTTCCGGTTTCCATGCATTTTGTATGGACATAGTTTTGTTTCTGTTTAACACACCAGTTAAATGTGATTATATTATCTTTTAAAAGAAATTATTCTTTATATCGGGGAGATCAGTGACCAAGTGGCTGATCACTATACCGCTACCCCCTTGTGTATGTGATATATACTTCATAAAATACGTTTATTTTCTACATCTAATACGAAAAAAATGTAGAGTACTAAGTAGCGATCATACATTATTGTTCTTTGATAAAAAGAAGAACAAAATACAAATGGTACTCTACGCTACAAAAAGAATGATAAGCAGGATTTATGAATCTTCATTTTTGTTTGTTCCTTCATGATCAACCAATCATAGCATTACATGTTTGCACTATTACATAATCATCAACTTAAATTTCTCATCTATTGTACGCAATACTGAAATTGACAATTGTAATTCGTTTTGATTTTAAAGATCTTCTCATTTTGACCGTACAGTAATACACATCCACTCAAACATTCTAATTTGCAACAAATTGGAAATCTGTTGTAAAAGTTGGGTAAATCCCACGATTAACACACTCAAAAAATGTCATGGAAAATGATATAAGCTTGAAGCATAAGCTTTTGGTGGAAAGGAACGGACACCAATTCGTACAAAGACATGAAAATGAAGAGATAAGAAATGTGACACGATCACCTTATCCTTACAATTCCCATTTTGTTTCCAACCTCTTCCTGTTACAATCATCTTGCTAATAAAGCCATATTGTGTGTAAAACCACATTCAAAGAATGTTGTAGGTATGGTAGTCAGTCTTTGTATTATCTATGTTTTTTTGCTGTAATTGCATATAAGTGTATTTATGATGACGGTTTAGGGTTCTTAATCGTGCCTTGTTATGAGTCATTCCTTTCATTTTGTTTTGGTATATCATTTGATCACCTTAAAACATCTAACTATCACTAATCACAATTAACTATATTGTTTTTACTTTTTTCCTTATCTTAGTAAAATAAAATTAGTTTTTTTGTCGAAAATCATCATCTCAATAGCTCAATTTTTGACGAAACCACCCCTTCAATTTTTTTAAGATAACCACACATCAGTTAAAAAATCGTTTAATCGTGACACTCTTTCACTATTTTAAACGTCTCTTGCCAAAAAACTGGCCGTGGACTAAGTTGATTATGCTTTAAAATTGGAGAGTGGTTATCTCAAAAAATAAAATTGAATGAATGATTTTGTTAAAATTGATTTATTGAGGGGTGGTTTCGACAAAAAAACCCTAATAAAATTACCTATTTCCTTATTTATGCTCAATTGGTATTTTTGCTTCATTTAACACGATTTGTATTCTCTCTATTTGTAATTTCACACTTATTCTCATTTATTTTATTCGCTCTATTATTTAAAATTATTTGCTCACTTTCTCTTCTAATTTATTGAATTTATGTACACAACTAAAAATAAGATTAGCCAAAATGGAGAGTTGACTGAGTATTTATTTTTTTATTTTTTTTTTTTGATAAAAGGCGAAAAGCCAGAGAGCCATAAAGGCAACAAAGACAGAAGACAAGGAAAACAGTTATGAAACATGGAATACGCTATTCAATGCTTCAATACCATTTCTGCTCATCTCGGGCATCAGAACAACTCAATTGAAAGCAAGCTTTCAAACTTCACCACAAGGATCGTCCTGACCTATGTATTTAAGAGAGCCATACACTTTGCAGCAGCAATATTCATTGGTAGAGCTGTAATATTATTCCAAGACCACTGGTATCTTTTTGCATATTTAGCTAACCAATCTGCTACTCCATTGCTCTCCCTAAATATATGCATAACATTCCATGTCGGATTCATCCTCAGCAACCTTAAACTTCGATCACCTGTAGCTAAAGCTTGAAACTCCTCCCATCTATTACTCATCAGAGCCCATACTGCTTCCAGACAATCAGAGGCAATACAAACATCAACTAGGTTCAGCTTTTGAGCAAGATCTATACCAGTAAGAATAGCTCTCATTTCAACCTCCTTAATCGAGCTGCATTGGTTCATCCAGTTGACCTGGCACGCATAAATGATGTTTCCTTTGCTCGCCACTGCAGCATATCCACCCCTAGCCTTTTGAAAATCCCAAGACCCATCACAGAAAATCACCCACTTATCTTCTTGTGATCCAGCAGAGCTTCCAATCATAAGACTGCATAATAAGTTTCTTCTCTGAAACATCTCCAAATAATTTCTAACCTTAAGTGCACACACCTCTACTGTCCACCCTCTCTTACCATGCACCCATAAGTTACGGTTCCTCCATATTAGCCATAAGCCAATTAAAATAATTTTAATCACATCCTGGCTACATTCCTTAAGAACATCCCACAACCATTCAGTAATGTTACCTTCCAATCTAGGTAGCTGATTCTCAATCTCCAGATTCCTCCAAAGGGCTTTCGACCACCAGCACTGAACAAACAAATGATTAAGCGACTCTTGTTTGTATCCACACAGACAACACTCTCTGTTATCAGCGCAACCTCGTTTTCGCAAATTATCATCTGAGGGTAAAGCTCTGTAAAACAATTTCCACGCATGAATCTTAATTCTTTCTGGAATTTGCAATTTCCACAACCTTCTCCAGATTTTTCTGTTGCCCTCACTATCCGATGATTCCCCTGTGTGATACGTATGTATTTCTTTCCAATGCTGCACAAAGATGTAACCATCTTTAACAGAGTACTCACCTGTACTTGACATCCTCCAGCGTAAAATACTCAGGTCGGATACACTCTCAACTCCTTCGCTGAAGATATCCTTAACGCTACAAATTGATTTCCAAGCAAAAGAGTCTGAGTCCTTACTATTAATATCAAACATGTTGGAGTTTCGAAAATATTTTGCTTTAAGCATCTTGCTGATCAACAACTCCGGACACTTATTTATTCTCCAAATTTGTTTCATGAGTAGAGCGATATTCAGTGAATCAAAACAGCGAAAACCCATTCCCCCATCACATTTTTCCTTCTGTAAACTGTGCTTATTTATCCAATGAATACCTTTACCTTTTGTACTTTTTGCCCACCAAAATTTAATAGAGAGTGCAGACAGCCTATCACATAATGTATGTGGGAATCGAAAACATGACATTGTGTAAACCGGATATGCTTGCAAACATGATTTTATGAGTGTCTCTTTCCCGCACTAGACAGAAGCATTGTATTCCATTCCTGCAATTTTCCTTGCACCTTTTCCTCTATCCATTTAAACAACGCACATTTATTTCTTCCTTTGAAAAGAGGCATGCCAAGGTACTTAGGTATTCCATCAACTACCTTCATCCCCATATACTCCTCAATCAGCCTTAACATATCCTTCCCCAAATTACTGCTGCCACAAATCTCAGATTTGTTGTAATTAATTTTCTGACCTGCTAAATATTCATACTTGCCCAAAATCTCCTTAAGGTAGCACAACTGTCTCAGCTCTGCCCTTACAAAGAGAATACAGTCATCAGCAAAGAGTAGATGATTTATTCTCGGGGCTCCGTCTGCAATCTTTATCCCCAAAAGCTTTCCTTCCTCTTGTAGTTTACGCAGCTTAAAAGACAACCATTCTTGACACAATATAAACAAGTATGGTGAGATGGGGTCTCCTTGTCTTAGTCCTCTTCTAGGTATAATAGTCTCTGAAAGTGTACCGTTGACATTTATCTTATATCTCACTGTTTCCACACACTTCATGACTCTATCCACCCACTTGTCATAAAACCCCATTTTACTCAACAGTCCCTTTAGGAAGCTCCAACTTACTCTGTCATACGCTTTGCTCATGTCAATTTTAATTGCTAGCAGTCCTTCATTACCCCTTCTCCTCTGCTTAATGTAATGCATCAGCTCATGTGCAAGCAATACATTATCTGATATCAATCTATTTTTAATGAATGCACTTTGCTGCTCAGAGATCACAGATGGTAAAATATCCTTTATCCTGTTTGCAAGCACCTTAGTCACTATCCTCATTATGACATTACATAAGCTAATAGGTCTATACTCAGTAACAGTTTGCGGATTCTTTCCTTTCGGCACCAAGGTGATCAAAGTCTCATTAATCCTTTCATCAAGAGTCCCATTGTTAAGAAAGTTCAGAATATCTCCACTAACCTCATTCTTAACTAATGGCCAGAATTTTTGGTAAAATAATGCTGAGAATCCATCTGTACCCGGTGCCTTAGTCGGATGCATTTCAAACAGAGCTTTAGTCACCTCATCTAATGTGTATGGCTCTCTTAATCTCATGTTCAGATCATCAGGAACCCTTATACTGAGTCTGCAAGAGCATGCTCCCAATTGCATTCCTGCCCAGATGATGGTACCTGAAACAAAGAATTGTAATAATTAGTAAACTCAAATAAAACATCTGCTTGTTCTTCCGCCACTGTACCGTTCTCCCTTTTAATGCATTTGATAAACTTTCTCTCCTTCCTTTGGGATGCTTTTGCCTTAAAATACACTGTATTGTTATCTCCTGCCCTAAGCCAATCCATTCTCGACCTTTGCTTCCACATTAGTTCCTCTCTAGCCAACCATTCATCAAGTTCAGCAGATAATTTAGCTTCCTTCGAGATCACCTCTTCTGTCCTTGAACTCTTATCCAATCTTTCCAATTGTTGTTTTAAGTTTTTGACATGTTTATGAACCTTCCCAAACGTGTTTCTGTTCCACAGCTTCAGCTTCTCCGCACACATATTCAGTCGATCCCCTATGTTATAGCATGCTTCTTTAGCCGCACTCCATGCTTCGTTGACTACATCCTTAAAATTTTCATCCCTTAGCCACATTGGTTCAAAGCGAAAGTGATCTGGTCTAATCACTACTTCTTTTCCTTGGTCCTCCAACCTTAATACAATAGGCTTATGATCTGAATAATTCGCAAAGCCACATTTCAAGGTGCATTTCGGCCACTCTCTTCGCCATTCTGCATTTGCAACAGCTCTATCTAGTTTAACCTTAGTTTCCGCCGATCCTCTTCTTTTATTAGTATACGTAAATGTGCCTCCCATAAGCTCAATGTCCCTTAGTTGGCATTCAAGCAATGCATCATTAAAAGCAAACATTTGACTCCTGGCTCTTGTCCTTCCACCCCACATTTCCTGTTGAGTAGTGATTTCATTGAAATCCCCCATTACTAACCATGGTCCACTTGCATGATCTCTTAAGGTTCTGAGTAATTCCCAGCTGTGCCTTCTCATATTTACCCTAGGATTTCCGTAGAAAAGGGTAAATCTGAATACTTTTTCGTCACGCAACATCGCATCAATATGAAATCGTGAGAAAGATTTTACTGTTATATCCACCTCCTCATTCCAAAGTAATGCAAGTCCCCCTGACAGTCCAAGCCGACCCACAGCAAAACAATTTCTGAATCCCAATTTCACCCTTAGCCACTCCCAGTCCTTTGTCGGTAATTTCGTCTCGATTAAACCCACCACCTGAGGCTTATAAGACCGGCATAGGTCTTGCAATGCACGAACTGCACGCGGCCGCCCCAATCCGCGGCAGTTCCATGTGATGAGCATCATTTCTTCCGGCGGGACCGGTCTCCGGCCTCCGCCAGTTCTGATATATAGGCAGGTTGACACTCTTCCAATCCCTTCTCCACCGACACGTCCATCTCCACGACCACATCGTACAACGAATTGTCATATCCTTCCACATTCAAGTATCTAGCATCTCCATCGTCCTTCCTTCGCCGCTTCGAGCCTGCAATTCTTATTTGTGCACTTTCACTTGTTCCACCACGATCCCTTTTTGTTTGGGCTTTTTCATTCCCAATCATTTTATTTACTAATCCAAACTGTTGTCCTAATACCATTGTATCTTTCTCCAAACTTTTGGGGCTGGTTATATTTCTCATTTTGTTTACGAGCAGTTTTGGGTCATTCCTTTCGGCCCACATCTCATGGTCACGTTTCTGAAATTGACTTTGACTTTGCTTATAGCGTACAATCTCCTTGCCTTTCTGTCTTCCTATTGCTTGCGTCTCGGGTTGTTCAAGATTGTTGTCCCTTATCTCCACATTAAATTCTTGTTCGCAACCGTTCAACTCTCTTCTCGTATCCGGCGCCCGTAATTCCGTCTGTGTATTCTGTGACTTTTCACCTTCGTTCATTTGAAGTGTCGCCGGCATCGCCGCCGTCGGCATATCCACCACAAGGTAGTGGTCATTGGAGACTTCATCTGACCAGACTGGGGAGTAGTTGGCTCTGTCCTCCGCCCTCAGCCATCTTCCATACATAGTATTCTGGCTCCCACATATTTCTTTACAAGCCTTAGTCTCATGATTCAATCTTCCACACTTATAGCACATATTTGGCAACTTTACATACTTCATGTACACCCACACTGGTTTCCTTCCCACCCTTTTAAGGAACATGCCAGGTAGTATTGGCTTATTGGCGTCAACTTCAATTCTATACTTCATGAATCCTTCATGACTGCTCGTGATTTTTCCGAAAGTTCTATTGGCTGACTTTTTAACCGTACCCACATAACTCGCAAAACCTCTTGCATAGTTGTCTGTCCTCAGTTCGTATGGTAAATTATAGATGTGGACCCACAGGTTTACTGAAGATTTATCGAAATCATCCCCTGTCATCCCCGACTCCCATCGCTGCATAAGTAGTAAGACCCCGTCAAAAGTCCAAGGTCCACCTTCTAGCACCTTTTCTTGATCTTCTTTATTCTTAAATTTTACCAACAATATATTCTTCTCCACTTTGTGGAAATCAGCGGGTTGCGTCAGCGTCCACACTTTCTCCAAAACTTCCATCATTGGCCTCTTTTGGATTGACTTTCCCGATGCCAATTTTATCAGTACTGCCCATTTTAAATTTTCTCCTGCCTCTTCCCAATTGACATCATCCAATGAAACAACCATCCTCCGGTCCAACTTTGAAGACAACTCGTCCACTTCCTCATTTGTATAGGCTTCTTCTGTACTACTATTCTCCATTATTCTCTTAGATTAGCTTCAATACGCTCAAGAAAATCAAAATGCAATCCCCAGTAAAGCAAAGCCAACTGGAATATCAAACTCACATCTACTATCAGTAGAGAGAATAGAGAGAAATCCTGGCAAACGTTGAATTATTAATAATCAAAGATTAAGATCTTGTCTCATGATCCTATGTATATACACGTTCTCCTTAAACTTTACTTTATTCAGTAGTATTATTATCGTTGACATTTTATTATAAATCAATTATTAAGATCATAAATCAAAGTTTCAAAAATAAAAAAAAATCATCTTTAGTCTTTTCCCTCTAGGAAAGAAATCATGAGAGACAATTTTTTGTAGGCATTGAGGAAGTAATTTCAGTTGTAAATTTGATTATTCTGAAGGTTTAAAATTAAAATTAATTTTTAATTAAATATGACGATTGAATTTTCAAAATTCTGAAATAATTGAATTTTATTAATCTAACAGTTGAAATTAAAGTTGCTTTTTAATTAATTAGGATTTGTGAAAAACAAAAAATGATTGCAAAATTATTAAATTTGATTAATACGATGATTGAAATTAAAATTAATTTTGTATTAAATTACGCAGTTGAATTTGAGAAAAACTTAAAAGTTGGATTTGACCGTTATTCTATTTTTATTTAAACTGTTAAATTATAATTAATATATCACCTATTTATGAAAACTTATATACTCATGATACACTGATGGGGCCGCGTACAAACGAAAACGATCAATCAAATATAACCTAAATACCTAATCTGGCCAAGATGCTCTTGGAGCCTCTCTAATCTTTATGAGCTGTGCTATAAGGCCAATCATCAATGTTTTCTGAAGGGTATTTTAATCAAACTAACCTTCGGTTACATGTAAGAGGAATTAATGAGCCGAGCTGCCGAGGTATCAATTTTTTAAAAATAAATTAAATGACTAAGTTCTCCGATTTCGCAGACCCTAAAAATGGGAGCTTTTGGGGATTATAACACATCAACATATGACACTCAGCACCCTACAGTTAACATGTTCACCAAAAACATGTCAGTGCATAACTTCTAGATGTAAGCAAAGCAGACCACAAACACAGTACTTTGTAACTGGCCACCCGAAGAAACTACAAAGAAGTTGAATCTGTCTCCAAGTCAATATAGGTATCAAACAAGACTGTCAATAATGTAGTCTATCAGTACCAGCAACACATTATTTAGATGAACACGTTTTATAGAAGCAGCGAAGCAACCAACACAACAGGTTCCAATTAAGACAACAATATGATTACCGATCCAAATACAAAAAGTAAACAAACATATAAAAGCCTCAAAGACCAACCGATCCAGCCTCAAATCTTATCAATATCCTCATCCTCAAACTCAACATAATCATCCGAACCAATCATCCTCTTCATCAAGTCCACCAGCAATACCCTCATTCAACCTCGTATTCTCCGGCAATTCACCATAAGCTTTCAACAACCTGGCCTCATCAGGCATATACTTTAAAATCACATCAGCCTTATCATCCTGATAATCTCTCAATCCAACAAGTACAATATCACCTGCAGCAATCCAAACCTTCTTATGCATCTTACCTCTTATATGACACAATCGCTTTGTTCCGTCGATACACATCGCTTCACATCTTCCGTTTCCGAGCATGCGGAGGACTTGTGCGTATTCTTGTCCGTCTTCTTTGAATACGAGCTCTCTCTTCTCGTCGTCGGCTTCGTTTTTACCTCTCTTGCGGTTTTTGCCTCCCTTTCCTTTGTTCTTCGGCATCGTTGAATTCTTCGGTGGTTTCGGAAACCCTAATTTGGACGATGAAGATGCGACGATGTAAGAGTTGCGGTATTGAAGCGTTTCTGGTGTAGGCTGATCGTATGTGCTGATATGGGCTAGGCCGATATTGGGCCGGTTCGGCTGATATGGTTAATAATCGAGCACTTATTGATGGGATTAAGTTCTTTGCAAGGGCATATGTAGGGCTGTCCATCGGGTCGAGCAACGTTTCACTCTAAAACTCTAAGAATTATCAATAACTTTTTCAGGCCGATCGAAAAAATTGGATCGGGTCGGGCCTTCCCAAAAATCTAAAGCTCACGGGCTTTTGAAAGCCCCTTAACCTAGGATTTGGTCGGGCAGAGAACAAATTTTTCATGGCTTTTAAGAAAATAAATTAAATTTTTGTATCGTTTGATATTTAAAATAATAAATCATGCTAAATATTTTTAACGCATTATATATTTTGAATAATTTTTTTTATGACATTTTGTATATTTTTGACCAATTCGTAGATATTTCACAAAATAAAATGGAAATCCACAAATAAATGTATTTGTGAGAAGAATTACGAAAGGTTTTGTAGTGACAAATGGGTGATTTTTGAAATGATATGATGTTGTATTCATAGAAAAAATTTGATTTTTACTTTTTTGGTTTTGTTTATAAAGCAAACAAAACATACAAACTAGGAAAATATATTATCTAAATCAATTAGAAAATCTAAATCTAACATAATTTTTTATCCTTACTAAAATAAAGAAACTATTCTAAAATAAATTTAAGAAACTAATCTAAAATTATACTAAAATTATTAAAAATTCGAAATACAATAGTAAAACACTCCAAAATTCTTTCACTTAATGCTCCAATTCTTTCACTCCCAATACATGTAATCAATGCTCCAATCATTCTATGAAACCCTCTTTGTTCTGCTGCTTTGAGGAAGTCGAGACAAATCAATTACTCCCTCCGTCCCATTTTGAGGGACAATGATTGGGTGACCCTAAGACCACCTCCAATGCAGGCCCGAGTCCTGCCTAGGGAAGTGTGAGGTGGATCCGTTTTCATTTTCTTGCATTGGATGAAATGTGTGGAGTTGGTTAGACCCAGCAACTTGGGCTGGCCAACTTAGCTGCTTTTGTTTGCTTTTTGATTACTTTTTGAATTTTTTATTCTTATACATGACAATCAACTTTTTGAATTATATTAAATAAGTGGGACCTATTAAATGGTGGACTTGGGCTTTGCATTGGAGCAACTTGGACAACTTTTAATACAAATCCACATTTACTCATGTGGTATATTAATGGGTCCCAAAATAGTTGGACTTGGGCTCATACATTGGAGATGGTCTAAGGCTTACCAACCCTCCTTATGTGGCACTTATATGGCAAGATGATGTGGATGATAGAAGATGATGTGGACAAGTTAGTTGATATTTATTTAAAAGCACAACTTAAAATTTTGTCATATACAATTATTATACATCCCTTTATTTGGTGGGCATTAATGATGTTTCATTCACATTTATTGTATCAAAATTTTTAACGAATTATACAAACTCAAAAGATGAAAAGTTTATACACTTAATTCATACATTTATTAGTAGTTATGTTTAGGTAAGGTAGTTGGCTGACAACTATTTATGTACTACTTGTCTCTTAACATTCCAAATTTGAATTTGAATTTTTAAGTTGAACTTTGACTGAGCAAACTCAATTTTTAAGTTCAATAAAAAACCATC
Source organism: Sedum album (assembly GCA_006409495.1). Lineage (NCBI taxonomy): Eukaryota > Viridiplantae > Streptophyta > Magnoliopsida > Saxifragales > Crassulaceae > Sedum > Sedum album. The sequence continues at coordinate 66,319 of QZGG01001226.1, forward strand.
AAAATATACAAATCAAAATATATACTTAAATTAATGTTTGACACAACAAATGTGAATGGAACATCATTAATGCCCACCAAATAAAGGGATGTATAATAATTGTATATGACAAAAGTTTAAGTTGTGATCTTAAATAAAAATCAACTAACTTATCCACATCATCTAGCTTCCACATCATCTTGCCACATAAGTGCCACATAAGGAGGGTTGGTAACCCTTAGGGTCACTCAATCATTCTCCCATTTTGAGTGTCCCATTTGAGAACTTTCACGGTTTTTTAAGAATATTGAAAAAATGTGAGATAAAAAGTAAGAAAGAGAATGAGTGGGATAAAAATATGAAAGAGGGTGTAAATGTAGAGGTAAAAAAGTTTCCATTTTTGGAAATGAGAAGATCATTTTGGGACATTCGAAAAGGAAATGGGACCCTCATAATGGGACGGAGGGAATACATTCGAAGATCTTAAGTACTATCTCCAAAATTATGCACAATTTAATTGCACCACTCTATAGTACATTCAAGTGTTGTTGTTACTTGCACTTCGAATTATTTTAGCACATGATCAACACATGACCCATATGCTAACATGTGTATGGTAGCTGTCATTTAATAATTATTTAAAATTAAAATTTATAAATCAATTAAATTAATAGTAATATGAAGTCGTAGAGTTGAGATCTAAAAAGACAAGCAATGTGAGAGATAAGGACATAATCTAGGCTGTTGATTTGATTAATTCGACGATTTGATTAAAGTTTGTTTTTAATTAATTAGGCAGTTGGATTTGCAAAAAACACGGATGATTGGGGATGAACGGTTACCAATATCAACCGTTGGATTGTTAAAAATCAACGAATGAGATCATGTTTTCATCTTAATAAAAGATGCATGTCCTCCTAAACCTTTCGTTGAGATCATATATTTCATATAGTTGCACAAACCATAAAAATATTATTTCCTATTACATTGAAATAGTAATAGAAAGTGAGGCTTTCAAAATAAGAACTTCCTCAACAAGTGTTTATGGTGTAATAAAAACAGGCCGTCTTTGTAAAACTCAATACACAGTTATTTAAAATAAAAAATCTTTGAATCCAATTCATTTTTTTAAAATTCAATGATAATCTTAAACATCTCAAATCAACTATTCTAAAATGATTAGGATGAATAATTATTTAAATGATAGGAATCGTAAACTATGCATTTTGGATGGGTCTAATGACTTGGGTCATGACAGACTGAGGAAGGACGACGCCCTAAGACGAAGCAAAAACCAGGAGGAGAAAAATATAATAATGTTAGTGAGATGGGATGGAATATACATTCCGCTTTGTTTTCATCCCGTCTTTATAAACAGATGGTGTGTACCAAATTTGCTAGTATTCTACATGTGCTTGAATCACTATCCCTCTGCCATATTTACCATTGGCTGACTTTGAACAGCTATAATAACAAGTTAAAACACTAAGCAGCATGCATGTTTCTGTTAGGATTCTTTATGTGACGGTGAAGACTGAAGCCGGACATGCGGGCAAGGGAAATAAGGTTCTCCACTGACCAGAGATGCTGCAACTCACCTCTCTTTTTACCAAGAGTTATAAAAGTGCCTGCACATGTAGGGAAATCGCGCAAAAAATTAAATAGAAGATCTTTCTGGTTTTAGAAGATCTTTCTGGTTTATACATATGTGGGTTTTTATGATGCCATACCAAGAGTAAGGGGAACAATGTAGAGTAATGCTGGTTGACCATGACCATTCATTAAGTTAAGAGCCACATAAGTGATGAAAAGACCTGAAACAATGTTTTTTGTCACCCTCACCCAACAAAAACAAAACCATTAAGTCAGCCAAGATTAAATTCCCTTTACCTAAGCCATAAGAACCCATTTCCCACAGAAAATATCCAGATCGAAGAGTTCTCTTAGCCAACCAATCGAATCTGTCAAAATAAGAATGCACTGGGCATCAGAATGCAGGTGAAGTTCGTTACACTTGACAGTATATTTGAGTGTAGTACTGTAGTGAAGGCACCACAATTACAATATATTTGAGTTTCATGAAGGCATAATTTTCTTAATCTTAACCTTAGTGAGAAAACTACAAGCAATCCTGGTAAAATTATGTCACCAAACCCGATGACACTATATCCACCCCATGGATCAAACATGCGCGGAATTTTTAGTAGCATTGGGATTCCATCTTCTCCACTTCTGCCACCACGAGCTACCTAGATATTATAAATTCAGAGAGAATAAGTTGAATTGAACACATTCCTCCAGGCATATTGTTTAAACAAAAGCAGTTGTTACACATGACTTACCACAATCATGACGCTCTCGTTAAACCACAATTTTGATGCAAACACCCAAAATATATCATATAAGAATGCACATACGAGAAGCACTGTTCCAACCTGAATGGAATAACAACCATAAACAATCCAGAAAAATTGGCAAGTCCCATATTACTGAAATACAGATATTTTGATGTAGTCACCTCCAGGGACGGATCCAGAATTTGAAAACTAATAGGGATATTTTCATTTTTTTGAAAACAAGTAGGGCTGTTTTCAATTTTCTAGAAAAATAGTGCATAAATAATTATTTAAAAGGGTAAAATTGAAAATAAAATGTTAAATTTTCAGCCCAAGTAGCCTCAATGTAGATCCGTCTCTGGTCACCTCACCACGGAGATACACTCGCAATAATACTAAAGCCATACCGTTGTATAATGTTCAATTTGTTTTAATATTTTTTAATTTGCTATTCTTTTCACTGAGCCAGATGGAAATTTAAGTTTGAGGTTGTGGAATGATTATACCAGCCTAGTTCAGCCAAAACATTGAGAACTATTCACATACATACAAACAATGTCAAGCCATATGGACATGCAATCTCACGACCAAAGAGATTAGCACTACTGAAGAAAACAACCAGCACATGTCAATGAAGAACGGGGAGTGATGCCACTCGATCCAACATTTATCAGACGTCGTATATAGAAGTCGAAAAATTACCTTCAGATTAGGTACACGGACTATCTGAAGAACTGTAATTATCAGCGTGATACCCTGATTGACCATTAAAAACTGTCAGTAATCTATTACCAAAATTTGCACTGATTCAGCCAAAAGTTGCAATATCCAATATTCAGATACACAAGTCGATCAGTAATGAAATGACTGATCTTTAGTAGATTGTCAATTTATTCACTTTTATCAATCGGTTTAGAGCGTGGCCGATAAAAATTGAAAACATAACTGGAAACAACACAAATTAAAGTGAAGCACCCAAAACTATAAGGACAACACTCCACTGGATAACGGAAAACAAAAGGCTTACAAGAATATCTTGACCTATCCATGCAAAGGGATCATTGCGAAATACTGCCCAAATCACAGCAAACGCTACGCAGAATGGAGAAGCAGCCAAAGTCAAGTAGGACACAGATCCAAGCAATGGAAGCTCAATATAGCTCTCACCAGCATGTTGAAACCATCTGAAACTACATCACAATGTTTGGCAGTTTGAACTATAAAGTGAATTACATCCCTGATAATTGAATGAACTAATCAAAATAATCCCATGATTATATGGTAAAACATTTATATAACAGTCGACAAGAAGACTACTGGATATGATGAATATGGAACGAGAAATTTTAACCCTATACTTCTTGACTTTTGACAAATTGCAATGATTAATAATCATGTTTTAAGAGGTCACTGGATATGATTATTAATCATTGCAATTTGTCAAAAATATATATATAACACACTTCAAAACAAGTACATGAGATTCAGTAAACAAAATTGAGGGAAACAAATAAAAATGCACATACCATGATAACAAAGCTACAGTACATGTCTGCAAGCCCTGAAAGCAAGAGAAAATAACCCAAAGTTTACCAAGGGTGTCTGCATATAAGACAAACGAAACAAAGGGATAAAAGTGTAAAAAGTGAACCATTTAGTCACTATCAATGCAAAATTGAAATTTACAAACCTCCATGCCACCAATGCAAAAGAGGACCACCAGAACCTCAATAAACCAGAAAGACATGAGTTTGTACAGCATGATGAGGAACCTGAAGCAAAGACAACAAATAGAAGAGCGGACACCATGGTGATGTCCACCATACCACTTGAACCAGTATGCTGCACATGGTGATGTTCGACTGTATCATCCTGTTAGAAAAGTATCAAATGAATGTCGAACTTTCATGCATTGAAATAGAAGAATTTTCAGATAGAGACTAGGAAATAACAGAAGCATAAGATCACATTCAATACCATTAGCAGCCTCTCCCTCCTGTTGACAGCCTCTTTAGCACTCCAAGCAGACCAGTACGATGCACATATGATGGTACCAACGGCCATAAGCCACAAAAAGACTTCAGCTACATCAACTGCTGGACGGCGTGGGGAGTAAATCTGCACCGACACTTAAGAGGGAAACAAAAAAATAGATAAGCCGATAATACATTCTAGGAGAGCTTGTTCTAAGATAGCTAGGAGACTCAAATCAGAATCTAAAGTCTAAACTATGTTACATCTGTATGCAGCCAAAAAAGTTCACCCGAGACTCGTGATAACAAAGACAACAAGGAATATACCATTTGAATTGTGTCTCAGTACACTTTCCAAATGGGTGCCTGCATTTTGTGGAACCATAACAGCAGGAATAGCTATGTCCACATCAGTTTGGTTTTCTTCACAAACCATCTTGATAAGGTCTGCATAACACAACTGTCTAGTAAGAAAAGAAATTGACATTCAACAAAAGCTTCCTGCAGATTCAGAATAACAACGTAAAATTTATCTTATAAGGTATATTTGTCAAATCTCCATGGAGAATGATAACGGATTATATGATCATCATGATATATTATCCAATGTTGACACAAAGTTAAAATACAGTTATCAGCAATGAGTAAATATTGTTCAGATGAGCCAATCGGGGCCTTAATAAATATTTTGTTTTGAACACTTAATGAAAAATCCAATCGGGTCATTATTAAATGGATAATTAGGATAAGGAAACATGTCAGAGTGACTCAAATAATTCAAGGCTGTTGTGAAAATCATAACGGAAGCCAAATGGGAAATTACCAATTTGGTTGTTTACGATGAGGATAGCAGAAGCGCCAGCTCTTTCTGCAAAATTTGTCTTGGTGGTGAAACTGCAGTTGCCGCGCCACACTAAGATTACTTCCCCTGTCAGCTGCCAACAGAGAAGTATTGGTACATTGAAGCTGGGGTAATAAACTTTTTTGTTGGATGTTTCTCCAAAACATACCTTGTTTTGTCAAAACAAGGTATGTTGAGCTCTAAAACATACCTTGCTTTTTTGTTCACTACAACAGTCTTGAGGGTCAGCCACTGCAACCTTTGTATGATTGGCATGTTTCTCCTTTGACTCCAGGGTAGGGCCAAATCTGGCTCCAACACCCACAATTTCAATATCTTCAACACCATTAATCAATGTTTGAATTTTGACCTGCAAGGCAATATTATGAAAGCAGCTGTAAACATCAGGAAAATTTTAACCAAACCCGCTTGAATCTCGATAGCTGATGGCGAAACTTTGGACAAATTAAGCAACGTAAGCCCTATTATTCTCTTGATAAACAACACCTGATTTTATCTATAATTCCGGAAACATTCAATCTCCAAAATGTGAATTTCATAGAATCCACCAGCATTTCACTTGCTTGATATCCCATACTCAATTCATTCACCTTGAATACAACCACACAAAACTCTAACAAAATCCCCAAAACTCATTATCAGCCATTCACTGAAAAATGGGAAACAATCATCACACTTCTCCGCACGCCCGCTTCACAGCAGTCCAAAATCAAACAAACCAGACATTTTCAGATACCAATTAACAATCAAATCACAAACACAAACACAACAATTGCATGAAAAATCCTCACTATCAACCTCACCAAAAAACACACACCACCACCTTGATCCAATCTAACTCTGCGCAATTTCTAATTCAAATTCAGAAATTTTTTATAAGGGATGAAAAAAGAGTACGAACCAGGACAAAATTGTTGTCGCATCCAGGCTTCTTAGGCGCGTGATCGTCATGGTGAACAATATCGCCAGCAAAAACAGCAGCCGGAAATAGGATCAATAACGACAGCGCAAGCACGGATCTCGGAAAGTCCATAGGAGGTCGCGCTAGGGTTTCGCCGAACGGAAAATATGGAGATAAAAACGTGATGGAATCACATCCGCCAAAGTACGGAAGAAAATTATATGACGAAAAGCCGTACCGCTTTCTTTATTGAGATTATTTATTAGATTTAGATTTAGGTTTGAATTTCAAGAGAATAATCAAAATCAAGTTTTTGTGAGATCAAAATCATGTTAAGCTGATTTCTATCGATAATTGTAGTTTTTAGTTGTTCATGTGTATTTAGCAAATCAATGATTGAAATTAAGCCTTTTATATCTTACAAAAACATATTATCTCTCTTGATCATAATCCTATAAATATTTATATAGTTAAGGAGATATATTAAATATTTGTAAGATAAAAGAAATTAATTTCAATCGATGATTTTGATAATCCAACAAATAAAGTTAAATGAGTGGTGGTATGAGTTTGACGATTTGACTTTGGATTAAATAGTATATCTTGAATTATTAGTAATCAACGATTGAGATTATGTCACGCGTTATTTCATATATTTTGTTATACTTGAACAAAATAGAGTTCAAGAAGGCCAAGTAAGTTTTTGTAAGACGTAAGGACATCATCTCAACCGTTGATTTACTTTAATGCAACATTTAAGATTGATAATCTCATCAATCCTTAAACGTCTTTTGATTTATGAATTCTAACGGTTGAGATGTGAGAAGTTTTTAGGCATATAAATTTAATTAAAGTGATAGAATAAATCTTAATAATTATTTTGGATTAATATTAAGAATTAATTCACTTTGATTATTTCGGGTCAGCCTAATAAAATGAATGGGCCGACCGGCCGCAAATTTAGCCCACAAAATGAGCTCAACCCAGTAAGTATTTCTCCTTATAATAGAAAGCTCCACATTCATTTGAGGGAGACTAGAAAAAAGTAAAAGAAGAGCTCTCTAAGAAAACCTAGCTCTACGCAAACGGCAAGTGCAAAAAATGTGCAAGTCTGCCAAAGCTATTCGGAGAATCTTCAACGCAGAAGTGAGATTAAGTTAACGCGACCATCGCCAACGTAACAAACAAGAAGCTTACGCACACAACAAGTGCACACAACGCACCGAGTGGCAAAGCAAACATCTCTGTTTGTGCAGTTAACAAGTGCACGTAACGCACTGCCTGCCAATGTAAAGCATCTCAGCAAGCCCAGTCAACAAGAACACAAAACGTTAAAGAAAAATCCTTTACTCTCAAAGCTAGTTCCTATCACCCAAATAGGTGGGTTAAAGAAAAATGAATAACCATATATATAGCTACACTTGTGTGCGCTCGCATCATGTGAACACGAATGTAGCATCCTTCGTTTGGAGAGTTGACAACTTTATAATTAACCATATGTTATGCAACTAAGCTAAGTAACAAAACTACGCAATTTTGTTTTAGGAGATAACCATTAGATATGGTCTTGCTTAACTGTTTGGAAGGTCTGTAGCCTGATCTTCCCACCTTCCCGTGATATTTGGGAGGTTACAATGTTAACTTTGTAGT
>QZGG01001227.1:0-74054 GCA_006409495.1 Sedum album
TTGTCACAATCTCATAAATTCCAAGCTCGATCATAGTAGGTTTGTGAGGTGCAACGGAACTTACCACTTCCTTCTTGTTCGAGCCAAAGAAGAGTTGAGTAAGCCGTGGCTCTTGTGTGGCTTCCTAAAGCTAAGTTGAGCCGGGTTGAAAACCGTCCATCTCCTTGCGAGGGTCTTTGTTCTTCCCATGCTAGATCCTTGCCGCTCGACATTGTTGATTGAATTGAAGATTGGGGTCGGTCGAGTGAATCGGTGGCTTAGGGATTTAGGTTTTGAGAGTGAAGGTGAAGCGGTCGAGTAGGTGGTAGAGGAAGGTGGTCGAGTGATTTTAGGGTTTTCTAAATTGGACCAATTTCCAATGGACCAAATTAAATTGGTCTAATTAAATTAGAACAATTTCCTATATGACCAAATTTAATTGGTCGAGTTGGTCCAACGGTTGGATTTTAAATTTTTGATTTTTTATTTTTTTTTATTTTGTTTTTGGGTGTTGATTCGGTCGAGTAAGATTTTTACTCGATCGAATGGGGGGATTAAATTATTTAAATGATTTATTTAAGTTTTTTGGTCGTCAATTCGGTCGAGTAAGAATCTTACTCGATCGAATGAAATAGAATTCATTTAAATTGTTTAATCTATATTAATTTGGGTGACGTGACTCGGTCGAGTTGGTGGTTTACTCGATCGAGTGAAAGAATTTATCCCCGGAATTTTCCCAAATAATATTCTACCCCACACTTGCATTTTTCCTAATCTAGAAAGCAATAAAGTGCGGAAAAATAAATGCGGAAAATAAATAATAAATAACTTACTGGCCGTAGATTTAGCACTAAGTCCTTTGCTAGGATCCCTTCTCGAGAGGATATGCTCCACTTCTTAGTTACCCGACCTCATAGAGATCGAGTTGCTCACTAGATAGCATTGGTCTCCAGCATGATAAATCTTCAGTCTATGTCCGTTGACCTTAAATGTGTTTCCTTCCTTGTTAATAATTCCACGTGTCCGTCGTCAAAAACTTTAGATATCTTGAATGGTCCGGACCACTTGGAACGTAATTTTCCCGGAAATAATCTCAACCTAGTGTTGTAGAGTAGCACTTCGTCTCCTACTGGAATCTCTTCTCAATGATTTTCTTATCGTGCCACTTCTTTTTTGTTTTCTCTTTGTAGACTTTCGCGCTTTCATAGCGTTTAGCGTATCTCCTCGAGTTCATGTAATTGAAGAATACGGTGTTCCCCTGCAGCTCTAGCATCGAAATTCATCTTCTTGATAGCCCACATGGCTTTGTACTCGATCTCTACCGGCAAGTGACAAGCTTTTCCGAAGATAAGTTTGTATGGAGACATACCAATAGGGGTCTTGTAGGCTGTCCTATAAGCCCATAGTGCGTCATCTAGCTTCGACGCCCATTCCTTCCTTGCCCTGAAATAGTCTTTTCTAAAATAGCTTTGATCTCTCTATTCGAAACTTCTACTTGACCACTGGTTTGGGGTGGTAGGTGTCGAAATCTTGTGATATACTCCATGTTTTCGAAGCATCTTCTCGAGTTGTTTCTCCTTAAAGTGCGTTCCATTGTCACTAATGATAGTTCGAGGTACACCATATCTAGGAAAATGATCTTCTTAAATAATTTCTTTACGGACTTGGCATCGCATGTGGGTGTGGCTATGGCTTCTATCCACTTAGACACATAGTCAACCGCTACTAGAATGTACTTGTTTCCGTAAGATGAAGGAAAAGGTCCCATGAAGTCAATTCCCCATACATCAAAAATTTCTACTTCGAGTATACCCTTCTGAGGCATCTGATCTCTCCTCGAGATGTTTCCCGATCTTTGGCAAGCGTCGCACGATTGAACATACTTATGAGCATCTTGAAAAATAGTTGGCCAATAGAATCCCGACTGCAATACTCGAGCGGCTGTTTTGGATGTGGATCCGTGTCCTCCCGAGAATGAAGAATGACATTCGCGTAAGATTCTATGTTGATCTTTTTCTGCTACACACGTACGATATATGCCATCGACTCCTAACTTATAAAGATAAGGTTCGTCCCAATAGTATCGAGTAGCGTCTCGGAGAAATTTCTTCTTTTGTGCATACGTGATCTCTGGTGGTAGTGTTCCACAAACAAGATAGTTCACAAAATCTGCGTACCAAGGGTCTTTGTCTTGAGCTGAGTCTATGGAGAGCAAGTATTCTCCTAGGAATGAATCCTTGATAGGGTCTCCACTTCCTTTATCCTCTAAGGTAGTCTCGAGTCTAGATAAATGGTCGGCTACTACGTTCTCGACTCCTTTCTTGTCTCTGATTTCTATGTCGAACTCTTGCAATAAAAGGATCCATCTAATAAGTCTTGGTTTTGCGTCCTTTTTGTTCATCAAGTATTTGAGTGCTGCGTGATCCGAGTAAACAATGGTCTTTGATCCAACGAGGTATTGTCTGAATTTTTCGAATGCGTAAACTACCGCTAACATCTCCTTCTCGGTTGTGGTGTAGTTTTCTTGGTTGCATCGAGTGCCTTGCTCGTGTATTGAATGACATGAAGACGTTTATCAACTCTCTGTCCGAGGCATGCTCCAATCGCTCCGTCGCTTGCATCGCACATTAGTTCGAACGGTAAATCCCAATTTGGTGCTCGAACGATCGGGCGGTTGTGAGTAACTTCTTTAACGTCTCGAACGCTTCATGACATTTATCATCGAACACGAACTTAACATCGTTAGCGAGAAGGTTTGTGAGTGGTTTTGCTATCTTCGAGAAGTCTTTGATAAATCTTCTGTAGAATCCGGCGTGTCCGAGAAAGCTTCTAATACCTCGTACATCCTTAGGCGGTGGGAGCTTCTCGATCACCTCGATCTTGGCTTTGTCGACTTCTACCTCTTTTGAAACTAGTGTCCGAGCACTATTCCTTCTTGAACCATAAAATGACATTTCTCCCAGTTTAGAACTAGGTCCATCTCGATGCATCGGCTAGAACTTTGGATAGATTCGATAAACAATCGTCAAACGAGTCCCGTAAACTGAAAAATCATCCATAAAAACTTCCATAGTCTTCTCGAGGTACTCGGAGAAAATGGACATCATACACCGTTGAAAAGTTCCCGGAGCGTTGCATAACCCGAAAGGCATTCTTCTATACGCGAACGTTCCATATGGACATGTGAACGTGGTCTTCTCTTGATCCTCGGGGTGGATAGGTATTTGGAAAAATCCACTATACCCGTCGAGGAAACAAAAGTACTCGTGCCCGGAAAGTCTTTCCAACATTTGATCCACGAATGGAATAGGGAAATGGTCTTTTTTAGTTGCTTTATTAAGTTTTCTATAATCGACACACATCCTATATCCGGTTACGGTTCTAGTGGGGATTAATTCATCATTTTCGTTTTTAACTACGGTTAATCCTCCTTTCTTTGGAACGACGTGGATTGGGCTAACCCAATCTGAATCGGGGATCGAGTATATGATTCCTGCGTCTCTAAGTTTTGTTATTTCTTTAAGAACAACTTCACCTAATTTGGGATTTAGTCTCCTATGCATGCATACGTCGGGACTAATTCCTTTTAAATCATCTATAGAGTGTCATATAGCATCTTTATGTGTACGTAAAACATGCATGAGTTTCATAGTTTCATCTTGATTCAGCAAAGCACTTATGATTACTGGCGAAATTTTTTCTGAAACTAAAAATTCGTACCTTAGATTTGGTGGAAGAGGTTTCAATTCCTGACCAAATTCCTTACCTTTGCTCGAGTTGCTTATGATTGAATGATTACATGTAAGCTCCTGCTCGGTCACATTCTGCTCGATCAAATTCTGCTCGATCAAATTCTGCTCGATCAAATTCTGCTCGACCGGAAATGACTCGGTCGAGTACTCTGTTTCATCCATGAGATTCGACATTTCTACATCTTTATTTCCTTCACTTTCAAGAATTGTTAGCACGGAAATATTAACTATATCAATATTTAAAATATTAGTGTCAAACAAATCACAATCCAAAGAACAAGTAGGTGCTTTCATCATTTTAGAAAGATAAAATTTTACCTTGTCCTCACCTAGGTCCAACTCGATTGAACCATCGCCACAATTTATCAATGCCTTGACTGTGTTTAAAAATGGTCTTCCCATAATAACAGGAATTTCGGCGTGAGGGTTATCATCCATTTCTAACACATAAAAATCCACAGGAACATAGAATTCTCCAATTTTAACGGGCATATCTTCTAACACACCAATTGGTACTCGTTTAGACCTATCAGCTAGTCTAAGAATTAAAGTGGTGCTAGAAAGTTCTCCTATTCCTAATTTTTCATGTAAAATAAATGGCATTATGGAAACTCCTGCTCCTAGATCACATAAGGCATCATTGATATCTATATCTCCTACGACGATCGGTATAGTGAATGAACCATAGTCTTTTTGTTTCTTAGGCATATTACGTTGTATTACGGCACTAGAATTAGGTCCTAAGGCAACATGGTCTACATCACATAATTCACGACGATGAGTTAATAATATCTTTTAAAAATTTAGCATAGGTAGGCATTTGAGAGATTACCTCTGAAAATGGTAGAGTGATGCTAAGATCCGAGAATTTCAGCAAACTTCCTGAATGCGGCTGTTTCTTTTACCTTCTTTTGTCTGTTAGGGACTGGAAGTGGTGGAACGTAAGGTGGTGGTGCTACGTAAGGCGGCTCACTTTCCTTGTCCGTGGCTTCCTCTTCCTGCTCGGGCTGCTGAGTGTTGCTCGGTTCATCTTGCTCGGCTGAATTTGTTGGTGCTTTCTTTGGTCTTGGTCCTTCGAGCTCCTTACCACTCTTTAAAGTAATAGCGCTTAAGTCGGCTGAGTTTATTTCGGGTTGAGAAGGAAGTTTTCCAGGATTCCTTGAATGTGTTGAAGCGAATTGCGCAAACTGTGTCTCAAGCATCTTCTGTTCGGCTTTTCTTTGTCGGAGTTCCTCAAAGATATTCTGAATGTCTTTGCTCTGTTGTGCTTGAGTAGCTATCATCTGAGTCATTAGTTGCGCTAAGGTGGGTTCCTCGAATTTCTTGTCTTCCTTCCTTTGTGTTGTGCTCGGGCCATAGTTCTGGCTCGAGGCTTGGTTGCTCGGGTAGTCTCCTCTAGCTTGGTCTCGTGAAAAGTATTGAGACTTACCTGAGTTTTGGTTATTGTACCCTTGAGTAGGGTATGGTGGTTTCAATCGGAGTAGAATCTAGTCTGCCTTTGTGAGGGGGTACGTAGGATCCTTGTCCTCGAGCTATGTAGCTAACGTCTTCTCCTCCTTTAGGCCGTAAGCTTCTTCAGTGTGCTCGCTAACCTCGTAGACGTTTTGATTGTGTTTTCTTCTTATCTAAGTTAAGGTTAGAAAAGGGTTTGCACTAAAGAGTTAACGGTTTTTGTAAGATTATTAAAGTCGGCTTTTCGTGACTGAATTCGTACTCGGCTCAAGTTCCTCCTTCTTTAGATGATTTTGATCTCCACCCCATTGATGGCTGTTCCATGCGAGTTCTCTATAACCTTGAATCCTCGCTCGCGGGTAGTCCCATGATGCTTCCTCCGCTTCCTTGATCCATGCGTAATCGGCTATTTCGTCCATTCCATCGTAGAACATCGACAACAATTCCCATTTGTTATATCCATGATGAGGACATTCGCGTTGAAGTCCTTTGAATCGTTCGTACGCTTCATAAAAAGATTCATTGTTGCTTGCACAAATTTGTTAATTCTATCCCTAATACGTTTTACCTTTGCAGGGGGAAAGTATTGGTTTACGAAAGCTTGGGCTAAGGCGTCCCATGTCTTGAATGTGTTTGGCTCGTGTCCTTGAAGCCAATCTTTCGCTCCATCGGTTAAAGAAAATGGAAATAGCTTCATGTAAACTATTTCTCGAGGTACTCCTGCAAATTTATACGTACGGCATAATTCAGTAAAATTATTAAGATGAACGTGAGGGTTACCGTATCCGTCGAATGATTCACTCTTGATCATTTGGATGAGTCCTCCTCGAAGTTCAAAGTCATATCCTTCTTCATTGGGAATGCGAATGGGAGAATCATAACTTCCAATGGTTGGAGTTATGTAATACTCGGCTGGTTGCTCGACCTCAGCCCCTGCTCGAGCTGCTCCTTGCGGTCGAGTTTGATTTTCCATATCTGGTCGAGTGAGTGATTTGTTCTCGGTTTCTTCGGTATTGTCAAGGGAAATTCCACGAAGTTGAGGTTAAAGGTCTAGAAGATCTCGAAGAGCTAGAACTTGAATTTGTGACGTCCACTTGCACCTTTTTCTTCGCTTTAGAGTTTGATTGCATTCACCTACAAAAAGATGAATTTTAGTAATAGCTAGAAAAATAAGCAAATGAAAGTTTTTATTACTACTATTTTTTTTTATTTTTATTTTTTTATTTAGGATTTCGAGTGACTCGAAATCTAGAACTAAAAATTAAACTAGTGAAAGATTTTAAAAACTAAAAACTAAACACCGTTCCCCAGCAACGGCGCCATTTTGACGCGTGCAACTTAGTCGATAGATATTCCAACACGCAACTCAAAAGAATTTATAGAACTAGGGGTGACCTAGTGTCAAACCAAAGGAAACAGTGGAGTCAAGTTATATTTCAAGATTTATAGTTATATGATAATATATATCCTCACTCCCGTGTTAGATTTATATTATAGAATTTAGACTGAGTAGCATTAGCATACGAATCCTCACTCTCGTGTTAGATTCGCACGTAAACATCTACTCGACTAGCTTCATTCCTCTCGGTGTTTTCACTAATCTGTCCAAATACGCTTATTAATACATTCATGCACCAAATATACTCGCTGCTCTCGCTTTGCTAATATACTCGATCTAATGGTTGTATTGATTCCAAAATATTCAAAGTTCACCTCTCGGTCCTTCCCTAGATAATACTACTCGACCTACTCTTCTAGATGTTTTGTCAGGACATCTAATTTATAAAGATAAGGCTCGGGTATGATTCAACACACACAATAGTCATACAAGAATTGATTTATATAAGTTAAATAATCATGTTCTAGTTATTCATAAGCACTAGGGATTCATCAAATCCCCATCATAAGGAAACTACTCACTCATCTCGAGTGAGAATGCAAACATGTTCAAATGATTGTAAGTAAAACGATTGTAAATAAAACAAGAGTAAAGTTTAGAAATTCTCAGTGATTGATGATCCACGGTCGAGCTCCAAGCTGCTGCAATTCCTCATTATCTCGAGTACAAAATCTGGTTGTATAATTCAAACGGTCTCCTGAGCTCTCTCGGCTCCTTCTTCTTCTTCACTTGGTTTACTCGACTCCAATCAATCACTTTACTAGGGTTTTCGGCCCCCTAGGCAGCAACCTTCCTCGAGTCTCTTGTGATTTTTATATAGTGAAGTGCAATCACAAGGGTTGAGTGAATGAAAGGTCTTGCCTTAACTTCTATCATAAATGGCCGAGTAAATGGGAAGTCTTCCTTATCCATTTGTGTTAAATGATCGAGTAAGAGGAAGGTCTTCCTTATCTTCTTGTATTAAATCACTCGAGTTAAAGTAACATGAGTCTTGGTCACGTGATAACTTGCTCGAGCAGTGTGTTTACTCGGTCGAGTAACATGAGTCTTTGCTCGTTTTAGCTCGGGTCAAGTACTTTAGTGCACTCGGTCTAAGAATTGCAGAAATGCTCCAAATTATGTCTGATTTAGGCCGAATTCACGTGTTTTTCCTCATATTTCCATTTGTGCTCCTTCGTAAAGCTGGAATCGTGCTTTTGACCTGAAACATCAATCAAAGTATTAAAAGTAATATATTTTACGTTATAATCATAGAAAATAAGCATGAAAGTAGGGCTTAAAATAGACATTTCTAACACTGATCAATTGTCTTCATATGGATTTTAATACATTCACTTTTTCGAACATAAGAAGAGAGTTAAGTCAAACGCTTGGACAAATTTGTAGCAGATAGCAAGTAAAGAAAAGGGAGTTAGGAGGTCAAATGCGGTTGATGAATCTGTATCCGATACATGTCTTCCTTTTGATAATCTTTTTATTATTGTTAGTGATAATACTTCTCTTCTTGATCCTTATATTTGACGTTGCGTATTTTTGTACCTCAAAGTCAGTGAATAGGACATTCCAAATGCAATTAAAAAAATTTATAAATCGAAGTATTCGGATCGTCCAAGGAGCAAACTTAAACTTGTGCACTATATAAGATTTACCTTTTATCTAGCTAATTCAAAATCAACATTTTTTTGGGGAGATATAATACGAGTATTCGAAGTAGATACAGTCCAATAAAGAAAATTTCGAAGTCCAACTTTCCTAGTCTAATGCATCAAAACAATGATCATAAGAGTAATATGATGAAATGTCTAATGATTTGGAGTCGACCATTAAATCGCAATTCAAAACAGGATTTCACCAAGTTTGAATATTAATATCATATAGTTCAAGTCTCACTCTTTCGATTTGTTGACTTGCTCGATAAAATCACATTAATCACGAACTTCCGTTATGGTGAACAATGTGAAAGATTGAATAAAGCAAAAGCCTACTCTTCTAATCTATAATGCTACTTCCGTAGTTACTAAGCAATTAGAAAGTATTACTCAATGATTACTCCAAATTCCTATATTCCTATATGAAACCTAGAGCATCTTATATTCATACAAGCATCTTATCAAACATTTTGCACTGAATACAACCTAGAGCATTTTATCAAAATATGAGTAAGAACACAAATCATCTAACAAATCATTCAATCTCTCATCTAAACTGATACAAGAGTTTTGAATACATCAAACAAGGTCCATTAGACCGTGAAACAAGAGACTACTCATAATACATAGTAAAAGAATCCATAGATTGTATATTCAAAGTGAATTCACAATTACACAAAGTTCAATTATAAAAACTTGAATCTAATACTCCTTTGGATGTTTTCCACGCAGGAAGAATGTCTATTTCTCTTCGATAGTGTATCCTCTTTCTCCGTAAAATCCACCTCTTTCTAAAATCTCTACAAATATGTATTTATAGTTTAGGTCAAGTAGGGGTCGGGTAGGTCAGGTAGGTTTGGGCACCCGGGTATCCAGCCTCTGCAAATGAAAATTCAGTAGTTTTTCTACGTTAGGTCGGGTGAATCGGGTACCCGAGTACCCCGACTGGGTCAGAGGAAAATCGATCAAATAGTTTAATAGGTCAAATTATCCTCTGGTACCCGCCCTACCCGAGCATGTAGCTGTTTTGAGTTTCTGACTCTGTTTTGACCATTTAAACCACTGAATCTGATTTTGACGCAAACTAGAGACTTGTGGATAATTTAGTCAGCATTACATTGATGCGTAGCTTGTTTTGTTTAGACATAATATGCATTTTGTACAGGCTGAAGAAGGTATGAAGGTCAAGCTGTCCAAATTGTACTTTGTTGAATTCTTCACTCATTTGAACCATTTTTCCTCCATAATGCATCATATCATATATCTTGATAAATCAAATCTCCATCACAAATAAATGGATCAAATAACAATAATGATCGATCAATGAAGCAAAATTCATAAGATATGGAGCAAATGATCGATCGAAATATCCACTGATCAAAATAATTCACACTTAGAAGTTATTCGTTCTCAAACAAACCTTAAGCAAACATGAAGAATTCAATGATGATGGACATAGTAAGACAATCTGCTTGCAAGCATTATATAATAAGATCCCAGGTTATTCTAACCTAGAGGCATAACTATTTGCGCCAAGCCTTTAAACCCCTACGCTAAAGCCTTTAAACCCCTAGGCTACCCTAGGGGACGAGTTATAGTCTCGTGAGGGTTTCAAAAAAAGGAACTATTGCGCATAGGATTCAAGGATATCAATACGAGACATCAACTGTTAGAACATTGGTGTAATCTTCGATCGAGAATTTTATCGCAAATTATAGATACACTGTTATAAATCCCTCTCGGAATTGAAAGAAACAAACCCTAATATGCTTCATAAACATTTAAATTTGATTGAATTTTAGTTCGATAATAATAATCAAAGGATAATCTTATTGAGAGACGGGTTCGATAATTAGCTGGTTTATAAATGCTAATGTGCATTTATAAATGTAGGGTTATGATCTCCGATCTACCGCTTATATGTTTTCTTCCACTTTTAGGAGACCGTTGAAAAGAAACCTTGAATGACAGTCAACGTCAATTGTAAATTAATAAAGATATTTTTTATATTTATATTAATACTCATTATTCTATAGTCATCTCATTTAGATTATAAATGAGTATGATTTAAATTAATTTATATCACACTTCTGTGGGAGTGGGGATTAATCTTCCTCATATTTGAACATGTGATATATATTAGTGTTAGAAATTTATTTTAGTTAATAATTTATATGTATCCAAAATTGGTTAATTAACATGATGTGCAAATATTTCTAGAATTCTATTCTGAATTCAAATAAAAGAATGTAAGGAAAACATGGTCACCTACCAATGTTTCTTTACAAATCTTTAATTTGCTACTTTGGTACGAGACTAGAAAATTACAAGACATCAATTAATAAATATGGTTAAGGGTCATTGTCACGATACTACTTGTGACGAAGTTGTTAAGGTTTACTTATTTATGATGTGCCACATATGACTGAACCATATTAAGTTCATGATTAATTGTAATCGATGCGAAAGATCAATTAATTTAGATTCTTAATTGTGAGCATTAAGTACAGAATGAAATAAGTATAATATTTGATGTCGAACATCATGGTGGTAACTTATTATATTATTTAAAATTGTTAGTCGTCTCATTTAGAATTTTCGAATTTAATGGGAATTTGTAATATGTAACTCTATATTATATGTAGATAACATTTATTAAGTTCACGATAAATAAAGTTGCATTGTACACTATGGGTGTTCAGGTGGTCTCACATAGAGATAGAT
This sequence comes from Sedum album, assembly GCA_006409495.1. NCBI lineage: Eukaryota > Viridiplantae > Streptophyta > Magnoliopsida > Saxifragales > Crassulaceae > Sedum > Sedum album. The sequence continues at coordinate 10,956 of QZGG01001227.1, forward strand.
TCACACTAGACTTGTTCGTATCGCATTGCATATAATTTTAGTGCTACTCTCATAATTGATCCATGTCATTTAGATGTGTTAGCATATATACTTAAAACTCAGTCAATTAACAAAAATGAATCTGAAGGATGCCTTAATCCTTGTTACAAATTTCAATGAGCTTGATTGTTTGTATCACACCCTTGTATAAAAGCAATGCAGTACACTGTAGTTTTTCTAATATTTGATTGCTTATAATCTATTAAACATTCATTATGAGAACATAATATTTATCAAATATTATATAATGTTGTAATTATAGATAATAATTTATAATTTAAGTGATTATATGGAACTGACCACATTTTGGAGTGATAACTATGATCATGGGATTATTTTGTGTGGACGCCAAAGAAAAAGTTATCAATATATTTGAAAAACAATTTGATGATTGTCTCATTTATAGAAGTCAGTATACATCGAAAGTTTAGGATCATAGTCCTTTCGATCTATCTTCCTTCTTACGAGACTGCTCAATTGAGATATCTGAATAGGCTGGAAGTAACAACTCATTGTACTACATCACAACTTAAATTTGTCGTATTATATTTAGGGTTGTTTACCGCAAACCACTCATAAATTAGGGGCTTTATTTAAGAACCACCCATATATATTTAAACTTCATAGAAAACTGAAGGATGATAAATACACGGACGATAAATATTTGTAAAATCGAAGGATGATTGAGATAATGTTGGTTTTTAATTAGATTAGACGGCTGGATTTGATAGTTATTTTATATCAATCTTAGTTGTCGGATTTCTATTAATCAACTATTAAAATCGTGTCTATCTGTCTTACGAAAATATATTAGTCATCTTTGATCTTTCCCATTAGAGTATTTCGTAAATTCTAATCTTTACAAAATTCAAACCCGCGTTTTGATTTTCCAACATTCTTTTCGGTCACAATTTTCCACAAAGTAAATTGGAATAAGTAATCAAAATTAAATAAATCATCTACTTTTTCAAACTGCATTCATTAAATAAAATCATTGGAATAAGTGTAAACAATCCTAATAAATAATTACATTATATCCTTTTTGGTGGATTCGTGAATCCCATTTTTCCTCCGTTGATTGCATTTTATCAATTTACCAGATTGTGCCAACACATAAGACATGTGAGTTGCACATGTTTTGCACGTGACATGCACATGCAAATGCAATGACAAACGAAATGACGTGGTGCAATCTCAGCAATTGATGGAATGCAATCAACAAATGCAAAAAGATTCACGAATCCACCAAAACAATGCAATTTATTATATATTTAAATAAAACTATGTATTATTGGATCCGCTGCAACATATTGGACTCTGCATAGAAATTAAATCCGGACATCCTCGCACAAATTAAGAGTTGCCAAGTACGAGGCATGAATAGTCTTGGTTAGAATCCCTATTTGATCAAATTTTGGCTGTTTTATGTATCTGTTGGGCCTTACGATGTACAGTAATCTAAATTTAATAAGTTATTCAATGTACATTCAATTTATGGAAATTATTGTAACAGTTTTTTGGTGCACTAGAGTACAGTTTTAGAGAAATAAATAATTTCAGTGAGATGGAGAGAGTTAATCTTAACCGTTGGATTAGATTAGTTTAGTGCTTGATATTAAATTTATTGTTATTTAATATTAAAATGAATTAACAGAAAACACAGGCGGTTGGAGATTGACGATTATCAATAAGAACCATTGGATAGATAGAAATCAAAGGTTGAGATAATGAGATAATTCGTGGCTTCCAAAAGAAACTACTTTTTAGGCTCACATTTGTAATTGTTTACATTGAGCTGTAAGAATAAATAAAATTTATAAGAAATAGTAGAATTTATAATTATTTGCTTGACCAAACAAATTTAAGAATTGAATAACCTCCTATTTCTGATTTCTCATTCCCTTGGGATTGGTACCAAACGAGCAATGCAAGTCTTTTTCTCGTTTTCATAACTGCAAAAGAAAATGAAAATCATCAACATTATTTAGGATTCAAAGGTGCTAGAAATAGGCAAAAGATGAAGAGGACAAACATACTTTTATAGGATTGATAGATACGATTTGGATCGATGATTACTTACGATTTAACGTATAAAATATAAATAAATTATTATCAAATACAACAACCTCGTTTTTTGGCAAATCAAAATTCAACTTGATCTCGCTCGTGATGACTATTACTAAAATGATTATAAAAAGTAATATTATTTTAGAAAATTGGTTTTGGTATGGATAGCCTAATACTCATGTTATTTTATTAATCCCTCTAACCTACGCGCAGAATCCGGGTTGGCTCTAATGGTAGGCAATTAATGTCTCTTCTTACCAATATTTATTAATAACCTAAATAACGCGCTTTATTCGCTCGTATACACTAATATTTATCGAATATTAGATAATGCTGTAATTATAGATGATAATTTATAATTTAAGTGATTATATGGATCTGACTACAATTTGGAGTGACAACTATGATCATGGGATTATTTTGTGTGGATGCCAAAGAAAAACTTATCAGTATATTTGAAAAACAATTTGATGGTTGTCTCATTTATAGAAGTCAGTATATATCGAAAGTATAGGATCATAGTCCTTTCGATCTATCTTCCTTCTTACGAGACTGCTCAATTGAGATATCTGAATAGGCTGGAAGTAACAACTCATTGTACTACATCACAACTTAAATTTGTCGTATTATATTTAGGGTTGTTTACCGCAAACCACTCATAAATTAGGATTTTTTTAAGAACCACCCATATATATTTAAACTTCATAGAAAACCACCTTTATGTTTTCAAAAATTACCATAAACCACTTATATCTTTAAACTTATCAAAAGCACCTTTATGTTTTCAATAATTGTCATAAACCACCCGTATCTTTAAATATACAGGTGGTTTCTGACATTTTTACAAACTTAAAGGTAATTTTTGATATGTTTAAAGATCTGAATGGTTTTTGACAATTTTTTGAAACATAAAGGCGGTTTTCTGTGAAGTTTAAATATATATATGAGTGGTTCCTGGAAAACCCCTAATTTATGGGTGCGAGTTTGGATCTTGGAAGACATTAAAGTTTTGTAAGATGCGAATGCAATGACAAATGAAATGACGTGGTGCAATCTCAGCAATTGATAAAATGCAATCAATGGATGCAAAGAGATTCACGAATCCACCAAAACAGTACAATTTTATATATATTTAAATAAAACTATGTATTATTGAATCCGCTGCAACATATTGGACTCTGCATAGAAATTAAATCCGGACATCCTTGCACAAATAAAGAGTTGCCATGTACGAGGCATAAATAGTCGTGGTTAGAATCCCTATTTGAACAATTTTTGGCTGTTTTATGTATCTGTTGGGCCTTACGATGATAGCTTTGAATTATAAATTATAATGTACAGTACCCTAAATTTAATAAGTTATTCAATGTACATTCAATTTATGGAAATTATTGTAACAGTTTTTTGGTGCACTATTCTGATGCATATTGATATAATGTCACTAGAGTACAGTTTTAGAGAAGCAAATAATTTCAGTGAGATGCAGAGAGTTAATTTCAACCGTTGGATTAAATTAGTTTAGTGTTTGATAAATTTATTTTTAATTAATATTAAAATAAATTAACAGAAAACACGGGCGGTTAGAAATTGACGATTATCAATAAGAACCGTTGGATAGATAGAAATCAACAGTTGAAATAATGAGATAATTCGTGGCTTCCAAAAGAAACTACTTTTTAGGCTCACATTTGTAATTGTTTACATTGAGTTGTAAGAATAAATAAAATTTAGGGTTAATTACAGATGACCACCCGCATAATATGCCATATTCCATGCCACCACCCTTATATTGTAATATTACATTCGACCACCTTTATAACTAAAAACTTTCCAAAGAACCACCTCAGTTAACGGCAGTTAACGGAGAGGGTGGTTAAATGGAAACAAAATTGATTATAAAGGTGGCGAAGTGGAAACATATTTATTATAGAGGTGGTTTATTGTAATAAAAATACTATTATTATATTAAGAAAATAATATATATAACGGTAACGGTGACAGTACAGTGCGTGGGTGGTTGATTGGAAATTTTATACTTATAAGGGTAGTGGAATGTATTATTACAATATAGGGGTGGTTTGGTGGAATATCGCATATTATACGGGTGGTTATCCGTAATTAACCCTAAAATTTATAAGAAATAGTAGAATTTATAATTATTTACCTGGCCAAACAAATTTATGAATTGAATAACCTCCTATTTTGATTTCTCATTCCCTTGGGATCGGTACCAAACGAGCAATGCAAGTCTTTTTCTCGTTTTCATAACTGCAAAAGAAAGTGAAAATCATCAACATTATTTTGGATTCAAAGGTGCTAGAAATAGGCAAAAGATGAAGTGGACAAACATACTTTTATAGGATTGAAAGATACGATTTGGATCGATTATTACTTACGATTTAACGAATGAAATATAAATAAAATATTATCAAATACAACAACCTCGTTTTTTGGCAAATCAAAATTCAACTTGATCTAACTCGTGATGACTATTACTAAAATGATTATAAAAAGTAACATTATTTTAGAAAATTGGATGCTCATGTCATTTATTAATCCCTCTAACCTACGCGCAGAATCCGAGTTGGCTCTAGTGGTTGGCAATTAATGTGTCTGCTCTTACCAATATTTATTAATAACCTAAATAACGCGCTCTATTCGCGCGTGTACACTAATATTTAACGGTAACGACACGAGGTGATGAATTGTTAACGATGCGATTTATAGAAGTGGTTTTCTGTAATATGTATTATATGGGTGATTTTCTGTAATTATGCCTATTATACGGGTGGTTTTCTGGAATTTACCCTTGTATTAAATAAGAAAATGAAGTCTCAAAGTTATCACCAAAAGTATCATTTAAACAAGGGGCATTTGCAGAAAACCACTATAATAATACTCTATTTTGTAGAAAACCACTATTTTAACAACTGATTACGAAATGAGTATGTTATAATAGCGTCGTTAACAAAAGCCATCATTATCGCAGTTCCGTTAGAAGTTGTAAAACGTGTGCCTCACCAACATATGGGTATATAACTTCAAACAATTTTAGAAAACCACCATTATAATATTTCGTTTTGCAAAAAACCACCATGTTAACAATGAAGTAAGAATAGACCTATTTTAATATCCCTTTTATAAAAAAACCACCATCTAAATGTATATGTAATCATAGGGAATGAAGCAGAGGCCACGATTTTGGCTATGTTTGATTAGCAAGGTAGTATACCTCTTGCTACAAAATTACGGTTCTTTCATTTATGATCTACAGTGGACATGAAACCTGATAGAAGCGTATATGCAGTTGCAGCCACGGTGAGAAATTCACTACAAGAGTTTAAAAATCGGTGACATAATAATCATATTTCATAGGGATAAAACGAGAAAAAATTACTTATATTTGAGTCGGGTAGCCAATAACCATTAATAACTCTCAAACATGAGCTTCCTTTTGCATTTTCTAGCATTATTTCCTTCATTTATATCCATCAAGATTAAATTGAAGCATCATGTAGCTAGTAGACACTTATCAATGAGTTAAATTACCGTAGGAGCCTCAATCTAGCATGAACAATGCAATTGTACTCATTTCGTAATTAGTTATTAAAATGGTGATTTTTTGTTACTGAATTACAATAGTAGTTTTCGGTAAATAACGTGGATATAAATAATATTTTACTGTCACGCGTACACGCACTTAACAGAAGTTTTAACGGAACGACAATGTGATTTTTTGATAACAGAGGTATTATAATAGTGGCATTTCTTAATTAGTTATTAAAATAGGGTTTTCTGCCGAAAACCACCCCTTCAATACCTAATTTTTGACAAAACCACCCTCTCAAAAAAAAATTGAGTTAACCATCCACTAATTTGAAAATTATTAAATTTGACACCAGAATACTGTTCCTGCGACTTATTCTGGTAAAGTTCCCATTGACTTCATTGACTCACAATTCATTAGGTTTTTTTGCCGAAAACCACCCCTTCGATACCTAATTTATGACAAAACCACCCTCTCAAAAAAAATTCGAGTTAACTACCCACTAATTTGAAAACTATTAAATTTGATTAAATGAATCACACAATATGAATCATATAATGAAAAAAATTCATGAAATAATACGTTATAGTTTATAAAACATAGTATATTTTTCATGAAACATATTACACCATTTTATGAACTAACAATTCATGAAACAATACGAAATGAAAATTTCATCATTTAATCTTAAATTTTTAAATTAGTATTTCAAAAATTAAAATATTTACAAAAATAAGGAACGATTAAAAATTATTGACAAATTAATATTTGTGTTGATTCAAATATTTTCTTTAATAAAATAATTTTTTTTCATGAACCAAAATATATTATTGCTATAAATTGTAAACATTTTTTCATGAAATAATATTAATATTTCTTAAACCATATTATTTATTAAAGAGTAAGGATCAGGTGAAAAGTAAGATTAAGTTATAAAATACAAACAAATCTAGACCATTAAATAAGACAGATCCGACGGCTATTAATTTAGGGTCTAATTACAATTATATGAAAGATTAAATATGAAATATTATTTTGAAAATCCCTGGAAGGGTAAATTAGTCCAATAATTTACCAAAAATCAGGCGGTTTTGATTGTGATTCCGAAAATCGTGTTCTTCCCAAATCATCGGATTCGGTTTGAGCTCTCAATCCTGCAGAATCGCCGAGAGCCACGTTTGGTGTGATTCCGAAAATCGTGTTCTTCCCAAATTATGTTATGTGAAGTTAATGAAACAACATGATTTTAATGGTGTGTTGGTTCACAGATTGCATACATGTGGTCCACGTTTGCATTCATATGATTCGTGATTTGTTATAATATGATTCATGATTTGCCACACTATGATTCATGATTTGCTATGCTATGATTCATGATTTGTCATACTATGATTCATAATTTGCTATACTATGATTCATGATTTGCTATAATGTGATTCATGGATCATACACTATTACAAACTTGAACTGCGCAAGTTTTGGCCTTAACCCTCACAACTGACGACCATACTGTATAACACAGAGTAACTTTTGAATCATATCCTCGAGTCATGATTTGCTCGGACATGATTCATAATTTGCTATCATATGATTCATGAATCATATCCTATCAAATCGTGAATCATACTATATAGCAGTCAATCATGAGATTCTGCTGCGTGTGTGACAACCCTCTAGAAATTTTTAAAAACTGTCTATTAATATCGGAAGCTAATGTGTGATTGTGATTTTTCACAAAGTCATACACACAATAACTCCCTCCTGCCTTGAACTTAACACAAAAATAGCTTCGCAACCACATCGAGTAACCTTTCTATTTCCGTAATTCAGAAATCATTGTTTAGGAAAACAACCTAGTCGAATTTGAGAAAATCTATGAAGCAATATTGAATGGTTGAAAAACAAAATTTTGAACGTGGTTTCCCATATCAAAAAATTAAATGTTGGTTGCTTAAAATAAGGGATTGCATATAATTAAAATATTTGTAAATATATTCTAATGTATGTTTCCATTATTACCCTTTTGTCATTTAATATAAATTAATAAGATTATATTCTAACCGTTGGATGTAATTAAAGGGGTGGTATAGATTTGTTTGCATTTTACAACCAAACTAAACACTTTTCATTTGATCCATTCTCTTTATGAATAAAAATAAGGTTCATGAAACATAGTACACCATTTTATGCAACAATACAATATGAATATGTTTTCATCATTTAATCAAAAATATATTAATCATTATTAAAAAATTATGTATATTTAAAAAAATTAAGGAATAAAAAACAATTTTATTAAATGTTTTATTATGTTATAATTAGCATTAAATATTTTATTAAATTTATCAAAACATGTGTCCAAAATTTGATAGTTTGTAATAGTTTTCAAATTAGTGTGTGGTTAACTCGAAATTATTTTTGAGCGGGTGGTTTTGTCAAAAATTAGGTATTGAAGGTGTGGTTTTCGGCAAAAAATCGTAATGAATTGTGAGTCAACGAAGTCAATGGGAATTTTACCGGAATAAGTCGCCGGAACAGTATTCGGGTGTCAAATTTAATAGTTTTCAAATTAGTGGGTGGTTAACTCAATTTTTTTAGAGGGTGATTTTGTCAAAAATTAGGTATTGAAGGGGTGGTTTTTGGCAAAAAAAACCCATTAAAATAATAATTTTCTACATAATGAGGTATTATAATAATAATAATTTTCTAGAATTAAACCTTTAAACAATTGACATTTTCAAAATAAATTAAATTCCCCATGGCCATGGACCATACATATAACTATAGCATCCTGCTCTTAGTTTATTGCATTAAGCATAATGACATCAATTTCTTCAGAGACGTCATTTTTCTTGGTTTCCATCTTTTTCTACATCAACTTGAGCATCAGTTTTTCATTTGAAACATGCAGCAGCACATCAGTTTCCAGTTGCAACCAATCACCCAAATTTATCAGCTCTGTTCAATCAACCATCGAAGCCTCTCGTCAAGCCATTTCAGCGATCACCTCCAGACTCGATCATATTCAAAACGACTTTGATCTCTCCAATGCTATTAACGACTGTGTCGAACTGATAGACGACTCGATTGACCTTCTCAGCTCATCAATCAACTCCCCAACTGGTAATTTTACATGCAAAAAAACTTAAATACATAGATATGTATGAATGTTTCAATGATGGGTGCATCATTATAACAGGAGTGCAATGTGGCAGAGGTTCGAGTCCGTGCACTTCCGTAAGCGCGGCTTTGGCCAACCAGGAAACATGCATGGAAGGATTGGATCTCGTGACTAGCAACACATCACTTAAGAACAGGGTTATTGAGGCTGTCAACCCACTCGAACCCATGATGTCTCAACTTCTCGGTATTGTCAAGTCAAATCCCATAAGCCCTAGTTTCGACCCCGTCCGGACCGCCCCTTCGTTCGAAAAGTATATCAACATCCTGCATGAGAAAGAGGCCAACGTCACAGTGGCGCTAGACGGTAGCGGCAACTACCGAAGTATAATGGATGCGGTCAATGCAGCGCCAAAAGACAGCAAACATCGATTTGTGATTCACATTAAGAAAGGAGTGTACAAAGAGTATGTGAAAATTACCAAACATAAACCAAATTTGGTGATGATCGGTGAAGGACAGAACGAGACGATCATCACCGGTAATCGAAGCCATAAAAGCGGATATAAGACATTTCACTCTGCAACATTTGCTGTAGGTGGATGCAACTTCATGGCATTTAACTTAACCATTCAGAACACGGCAGGGCCAGAGGCTGGACAAGCAGTGGCAATGCGATCAAATGCGGAGAATTTAGTGTTCTACAATTGTACCTTCAGTGGGTATCAAGACACACTTTACGCAAAATCAGGTAAGCAATTCTTCCGAGAATGCGTGATCAAAGGCACAGTGGACTTCATATTCGGAGACGCAACGGCCGTGTTCCAACTCTGCAAAATTTTAGTAAGGAACCGCAAGACCGGAAATGTTAATACCATTACAGCCCAATCAAGGGCAGTGGCTTGTAGTGAGTCGGGATACTCATTCCATGCTTGCGAGTTTAAGGCCGAGGAGAAATTGAAAGCAAAGACCCGGACTTTTTTGGGTCGTCCATGGAAGAATCATTCTAGGACGGTGATGATGAAGTCTTATATGGAGGATTCGATCGATCCAGAAGGGTGGTTGGATTGGGATGGGGAGGTCGGCTTTAGATACTATTTACTATGGAGAGTATATGAACAATGGCCCTGGTGCAAATGTTTGGCATCGTGTGAAGTGGCCAGGATTTCATATCATTGAGAAAGAGAGTGAGGCTATGAGGTTCACGGTGGGACAATTTATTGATGGAGATGAATGGCTGCCCTTTACTGGAGTAGACTATATTTCAGGCCTTGGTGATTCTTGATTCCGATGCACATTGTGTATGAATCAAAATGCCTAGTCAATTCCAGATTTCAAATTTTGATAAACGGCGCAAAATTATATCAGTGGTAATATTTATCTTGGGTTCATTCCAGATTGACCACCTTTATAATAAGTATTTTTCTACAAAATCATTTGTAGGTTGCAATATTACATTCGAGCACCTTTATAGTTACCGTCGTTATCAAGCAACCACCTAACTTAACGGAGAGATGGTTAAATGATAACTAAAGTGATTATGGAGGTGGTGAAGTGAATACTCATTTATTATATTAGTGGTGTATTGGAAAAAAATAGTATCATTATATTAAAAGTTTATATATTTGACGTAATATTCGACGGAACAGTGATAAGTGGTTGTTTGGTAACTCTAAATGAGTTGTCAAATTACTAGCACAACTCAATTTTATTTCTCACCAAATTGTCTTTAACTGTGTTGATCCTCTGATTGTTCTCTCCGTGGGAACACCATTTCGTATGATTCATATTGATGCAGCGCTTGTGGGTAAAGGGATGATAGAGTTTGAATTTGAAACCTTAGAGTTGAATTACCAAAAGAATCAAAAGAACTCTCTAAATGTTATTCATTGCCAGAGCCATATGAATAATACAACTAAGGTTTATTTAAATAGAAAAATAAAACCTAAATTTATTAGGAAAAGAAAAATAAATCATATTAGAGAAAAAATAACAAAATAGAATATTAACTAACTGATATGCCAAAAGGCCCGCATCGTTATGGAAACTAATCACTAACCTCGAACTTGACGAGACGACGTAATTGATCAGCATGCATCATATATCAAGTTGAAAGAAAGAGAATTTAAAGTATACTCTTCACCAACATAATTCGCAATGCACATATGGAAAAACTAACATTATATCCTCATCAATAAAAAAGAGCTAACTTTCTTGTTAGTAATGCAAGTAGACAGAAATATTTTACTATATATATATTTCCTGGTGACTCAAAGTAGTAGATCACAAACATCAGTATTTTTTAGAACATACTCTTCCAACCTCTTTCGTATCATAAATAGGGTTATGAAAATTTAAAATAGGATCAGCTCATCATCTTTAAAGTCATCGTAAATAACAAAACTTGATGAGCTCGTAGCGAAATTAACTTTTTCATCACCATAATCATCCTATACGGATTGTCCAAAATTAAAAACAATATCACGCTCATCATCATAGTAATCCACATTATTACGCCCAGTTTAGAAGATATTAAATCAGTGGGTCCAAAGTTCTATTTGTTTCCGCAAAACAGTGTTACCTCTTCGTAAATAAGCCTCAACTCTCCACAACTCAGCTATCTATATGGATGCCGCCTCAGTGGGTGCTTTTATTTTTGCTCAAGGTGGCATAATTACAGGATTGAATGGAAATAGATATCAATTAGTGGGTCCAAAGTTCTATTTGTTTCCGCACTGTAGCTGTTGAGAATTGGTCGGTGCCAAAATCACATTATTGCTTATTCTTGTTTGCTGATTAATATATTATTGAGTTCTTTATGTTTAAATGAGTACTTCATTAACTATTAATTAAAATGAATAGCTCTTCTATCTGAATTTTTTACGTTTAAGGAAACTTATCAAGCTGTCATTCTTCTTAACTCACTTTCTAGCCAGTTTGAAAATATCAAGGCTGTTCTCATGTACTCTAGTGAAGAGTTAAGTATGGATAAGATAATTGGAACTATAACTCAGAAAAACAAGACCCTTAAAATCTTTAAAATCATTAATGTCTCTAAATTAGAAGTAAAAACAGATAAATTAAACTGAGGTCATGTTTTTTTAAGGAAAATAGGTTTAAGAAGAAAAATAAGAATAAAGGCTCTAACCATAAACCTAATCCTAACAAACAAGACTGATAAGTCCACCTTTGATTGTGGATATTGCAGTAAGATGGGTCACACCACCCAAGCTTGTTTTCTAGAAAAAGAGATGGAAAAGGTATGGGTAAAACTAAAGTAACTTCCCCCAGCGGATTCACAAAAATTTGATGGAGAACTTTTAATGCCATTTGATGCTCCAAAGTGTGATTCATGGATATTAGACTATGGCTGCACTCTACATGCCACACCAGATAAGAGTGTCTTTTTAGTTCACACTATTACAGATTATATATTCAACAGCGCTTGTCTTCAAGCGCTGTTAAAAAAATTAGATCTTTAACAGCGTTTTATTAATAAAACGCTGTAATAACTATATTTAGCACAAAGTTTCATAAAAACCGTTGTAAAAATAAATAACAGTGCTTTTAGTATTAAGCGTTGTCTCAAATAACACATTTCACAGCGCTTATTTAGAAGAGCGTTGTTAAAAGTTAAAATTAAGACAACGCTTTTTATATAAGCGCTGTGAAATATACACAACAACGCTTTTTATATAAGCGCTGTCTTAATTTTAACTTTTAACAGCGCTCTTTTAAATAAGCGTTGTGAAATGTATGTTTACCACAACGCCTAAAATAAAAAGCGCTGTAATAAGTGCGTTTTAACCCTAGTAATTTTCCGACTTCAAAGTTTTACTCATTCTCAGACCCCGCTTATCCGATTTTACCGGCCGTCGTTCTCTTCCGTCCAGCTTTGCTCTGCAATTTCCGACTATGCTCCTTGTCAAAGTTTTTACTCACGCTCAGCTCTGCGATTCCGACTTAGCTCCGTTTCAATTCCCGACGCAAGCTCAGATACGGAACCCCTTATTCTTAAACCCTAATTTTTTGTTTGTGTAATTTGTTTTTTGTTGTATTAATCTACTTGTATACTGTGGTTTTGTGTTTGATCATGAATAATTTTGTTAAATATGTAGAAACGGAGAATTTGCAAATCACAAATGATAATAGTGATAACGCGGGAGAGTGTTCCGCGCCATCTAAGAGAGGTAGGAGGGGGCCGACATATTTGACCAAGTTTTTAAGGAGAGATGTACCTCTAATACTCTATCCACTATCGAGTTTACCGATAAAGGACTTCCAACGGGTCCAAATAAATCGATCTGGAGAAGTGTACTATGTTTGGCGGCAAGAACACGTGTTCCAATTACTTATCTCAATTGGAGGCATGTGCCTGCAGAGTTGAAGAACCTCGTGTGGAGCAATATGAAGGTAATAAAAAATGTTATTTTTATTCTTTTATATTTCATGTTTGAAGTGATTCTTGTATTAATGTTATTTTACATATCAATTTATATCAATTATTTTTATTCTTTTAACTTGTTTTTACAGGCAAAATTCAATGTGTCGGATGCTCACAAGACTCAACAGCTGAGACAAGCGGGAATCTCATGGAGAAATTTCAAGACAACCCTTACCAAAGATTACATCAAGGGTAGGAAGAACGAAGAGGATCCCAATCTTGTTTATCAATTTATTACTCCGGATCAGTGGGCGGAGTTTGTGGCTGTGAGGAGAAGCAAAGAATTTGAGGAGGAGGGCTTGAGAGCTGCCGAAAGAGCACGCCTCAACAAGTATCATCATGCTACTTCTCGAGGCGGATATAGCCGTGCTGAAGAACTCCTGATAAAGGAGAAAACTTTGTTGATGTAAGTTTCATTTTTTTCGTTGCCTTGTTAAAAATATAATACAATTCACATTTATATAATATGTGTTTTGATGTGAAATAGGTGTTTCCAAATGGTCGGGAAAGTTACCCGTCTCATGTCATGAACGAAGTAAGGGACGAATTCTACTATTACATTCTTGATTGTCCCGTTTAAGATTATCAATGGAATTGATGCGGTAAATTCTATAATTATACTATACCATTGTTTTCATGAATATTGTGTCGATTTTTCTAACTAGCGTAATTTTTTTGTATAGGTTTAACAAGACGCGCAAGCTATGGATCCTTTTGTTTAATGTTTAGAAACTAGTGTATATTGTGCATTATGATCTTTGTAAACTGAATGAGTTGGGAAATGATGTTTATTTTTGATATGTTGGTGATGTAAAAGTGAATGCTTTTCTTTGAAACCTGTGAAGTGAAAAATGATCATGAATAGCAGGGTTTGAACAAAGAAACAAATCTGTCAAAACTGAAAGCAACTATACAACAACGCTTATTTTAATAAGCGCTGTCAAATATAACCTTTCAAAGCGCTTCGCTTATCTGAATAAGTGTTGTAAAATTATACTTTTAACAGCGCTTCATAATTAAGCGCTGTAAAAAATAGCTCCTGTCGACCGATTTTTGAATCTTCTTATTACAGCGCTTTATTATAGAAGCGCTGTTATATGTTACGTTTTAACAGCGTTTTATTGTTAAGGCGCTGTTAAAAAGTTTAAATCTGATTTAACTTTTTTAGGTTTTTACCGATTTCGATTTTTATGTATCCCAACCTCATGTCATCTCTGCCTCCGAACATCAATTAATCTCAACCGGGTAAGTCATCTTTTTCCGTCTTGTTTATAATATAGATTTAAATGTATGTTTGTGCGAATTATTTAAATGTAAGTCATCTTTTTCTGTCTTTTTCCGAATTAAGAACATCCATAATTTTGATCGTCTTCATTGTCTAATTTATCTTTTTCTAGGTATTTGAATCCGATTATTCTCAATTTTGTAAGTCATAATGGATCGAAGTTGGATGTGTTTAAATCGTTTGTCCGTTGGTTATGAAGAAGGAATAAGAGGGTTCTGTCAGTTTGCTAAGGATTTTGCAGACCGGAATGACACTGAATATGTGTTTTGTCCATGCACCGATTGTTGGAATAACAAAAAAAATAAAAGTCGGAGATCTTCACAAACATCTGTTGTTAAAGGGGATTGATCCACAGTATAAAGTTTGGCATTTACACGGTGAATGTGAGACAGCTAGCTCTCCCGGCCCCCAGATGGAACAACATGGATTTAATGAAAATATGGATTGGGAGGATGACGCTACTAATTTGCGATGGCATGCTGAAAAGCGTGTTGAGGATTATATGATGCGTCACCCGGCTGATTCAGTTGGAAGACTTTTGACGAAACATTTCCTGAATTTGGAGGCGATCCAAGAAACTTGCGTTTAGGTTTGTGCACTGATGGAGTGAATCAGTTTGGAAATCTTAGTAGTCAGCATAGTACATGGCCGGTCATGCTGGTTATTTATAATCTTCCACCTTGTGTTGTGCATGAAACGCAGATATATGATGCTCTCATTATTGATTTCTGGGCCTCGGCAGCCGGGGAATAACATTGATGTTTATTTACAGCCATTGATAGATGATCTAATTCTTTTGTGGGACAAGGGTGTCCCTACTTATGATGTATCTAGAGACGAGTTTTTTGATATGCGAGCGATGTTATTTTGCACAGTCAATGATTTTCCTGCATACGGTAACTTGTCCGGGTATAAGATCAAAGGATACAAAGCATGCCCAATATGTGGAGAGAATACACATTCTCAACATCTTAAAAACTGTCGCAAGATTGTATACATGGGACACAGACGTTTCCTTCCGACCAATCATTCCTACCGTCGAAAGAAAGCTTCGTTTAATGGGAAAGTTGAGTTTGAAAATGAACCGAAATCAGCTTCTGGCAAGGAAATACTTGATACTATTTGGGAAGTTCCTAATGTTTTGGGAAAACGAGGACGTAATACTGTTGATGGTTTGTGGAAAAAGCGATCTATATTTTTTGATCTCCCATACTGGTATACCCTTACTGTTAGACATTGTATTGACGTTATGCATGTGGAGAAAAATATTTGTGATAGTCTTATCGGTACCATTCTTAACATTCCTGGAAAGTCAAAGGACGGTGTGAAGGCTAGATTGGACATGCTTGAAATGAACATTCGTAAGGAGTTAGCTCCCGAACAAAGAGGACAAAGAACCTATCTACCACCTGCGTGTACGACTTTATCTAAAACTGAAAAAATTAGTTTTTGTTCCAGTTTGAAGGGTGTTAAAGTTCCTTCGGGTTTCTCGTCAAATATTTCAAGTCTGGTTTCCATGAAAGACATGCGTCTTGTTGGTTTAAAATCTCATGATTGTCATACATTGATGCAACAGCTATTGCCTATCGCAATTCGTGGGATATTGCCTGAGAACGTGAGATCTGCTATTACAAGATTGTGTGTTGTTTTCAGCTCTTTGTGTTCTAAGACAGTTGACCCGCTTGACTTAGACGAACTCCAAAATCAAATTGTTGTTACTATCTGTCAGCTTGAGATGTATTTTCCTCCCTCATTTTTTGACATTATGGTTCATTTGACTATTCATTTAGTACGGGAGATAAAATTTCTTGGACCGGTCCATATGAGATGGATGTATCCTTTCGAAAGGTACATGAAGACCTTAAAAGGTTATGTGAGAAATAGACATCGACCTGAAGGTTCTATGGTTGAAGGATACATTGCCGAGGAAGCAATTGAGTTTTGCTCACATTATTTGGGCAATATTGAGTCTATTGGGATTCCAAAGCCGCGACACTTTGATCGTCTTCAGGGGAAAGGAACAATTGGATTTCAAGTTAAAGTTGTTCCTCGATCAGAGTTGCATGACGCCCATTTCTACGTGTTGCGGCAGGTTGATGAGATCGAGCCCTTTGTAGAACGTCATTTGCAATTGATAAGGTCATCTAATCAGGGAAAATCTGAAAAGTTGATCCAAAAAAAGCATTCAGAAGAGTTTGCTTCTTGGTTGAAAGACGACGTTTTAAGTTCAAATGTGCCTGATTTTGTGAAGTCTCTTGGTGTTGGGCCTAGTTGCGCCGTTCATTCTTATAGAGGGTATGATTTAAATGGTTATTCTTTTTACACAAAAGATCAGGATGAAAGAAGTTCAGTTCAGAATAGTGGCGTGACAATTGTTGCTGATACAATTCATGTGTCTAGTGCCAAAGATAAGAACCCTGTAAATGCCGGTGTGAATTATTATGGTGTTATTGAAGACATATGGGAAATAGACTACGTAGAAGTTCGGATACCTGTTTTCAAGTGCAAATGGGTGCATAGTTCGAATGTTCGTATTGATGAATTCGGCATGACATTTGTTGACTTTCGTAGAGAAGGATACAAAGACGAGCCTTTCATCATGGCTGAGCAAGCTAAACAAGTATTTTACGTCAAGGATCCCACAAACATAAATATATTGTCGTTCATGAAAATATTTTGAAGATATGGATACAAATGATTACTCTGAAGATAGTGCAGCGGTTTGTAGCACCATTCCAAACAATTTCGAAGACGTTGGTGAATTTCAACAGAGAAGGGATGATCACAATGAAGGCATATGGATTGAAAAACAATGTAAGAATTCCGAATATTTTTCAAAACATTAATATATTTGTGAAGTTGTGTTTAGATTTATATATCATTTACTTATTTGCTTGGTGTTTTTAACAGGATTTTAGTGATGAGCACGCTATATAAAGGGATATGTAATCAAACTTTTTTTATGATTTGGAATTAAGCAGGTAATTAATGTGTTGAAAATTCTTACTTTTTAAAATTTAAATTATTTTAATTGTTTATCTATATTTGTCCTTATGTTTAATTTTTTCAAGTAGGTATTCAAGATAATATGGATTGTGAAGATTCAAAATTATTAGATGATGCTTTGATAGAGCTTCTGTTTATTGTAATTTGAGTAATTTATCAATAATGAAAGTGTGTACTGCAGAGTTTTATTTAAATTTTTTGAAACATATATAATAAAAATACTGCTTTATTTTTTAACTTATTACAGTGCTTTAAAAAAGAAGCGCTTTGGTACATGAAAAAAAGGATTTAAAGGTGGGAATCAATCAAACTACCTCGGACTAACAATACATGATAAAGTTGTTCAGTTGACCTTTCTCTAAATCGGCACCAAACACACGCTCATTCTGTGCCTCTTCTAGATTATGGATCTTGAGGTAAAATGATAGTGACAATAGCATCGCAGTTACCGGATATCATTAGTCTAATGGCAATCGACAGATCCTTATTTAGAAAATTAAAATTTTCTATGCATTGGTTGATCCATCTCTCAATCCAAACTCCAAACTCATGCATGTTTGCCACATGTTCCAAACCACCACTCCAAACTCATACATGCTTGCCACATGTTCCGAATCACCACTCGAAACCTATGCATGTTTGCCACATGTTCCGAACTACCATACAAACCCAAGCATGTATGACACATGTATGTTTGAACAATGCATGTGCAACACACGTTGACTCTTGCATGCAAACTTTAGGATATATTAGGAGCAAAAAACGACATATGGTGTTTGTTCTCTTCTATGTGGATGACTTATTGATAATAAGTCAAACTAAGGGTCTCATTTGTGAGATAAAGAGGGAATTGGGTAGATTCTTTGACATGAAGGACTTAGAAATTGCCAAGAAAATCTTAAGAATTAACATCGTTAGAGATGGGCAGAAAAGTATCATTCACAAACTGAGTATATTGAAAAAGTACTTTGGAAATTTCAAACGGATGCCACTAAGTTCTCCCATGTCCCTCTAGGACCTCACTTAGAACTTGAAATGAACATGAAATGATAAAAATGAAGTATGTGCCCTATGATGTTGCTGTTGGTTTTATTATTTATGCAACGTTATGTACCAGGCCTGATTTAGCCTTTGGTACAAGTGTATTAAGTTGTTTTATGAGTAATCCTGGCTTAAAACACCGGGATGGAATGAAATATCTTTAAAAATACCTAGCTAGCTCTAAAAATCTAGGAATAGTATTTGCTAAGTTTGAAACTGAGTCAACACTTATTGCTTTGTGGACTTAGACTGCAAGTAATATAGACAATAGGTAATCAACTATTGTATTTTTTGTTACTTGGTATGGATGTTGTATTAGTTGGAAATCTCAGTCGCAAAGCAATGTACCTTTGTCCTCAACTAAGGCAGAGTACATTGTTGCAGCTGAGGCAACTAAAGAATGCATTAGGACGTGTTGCCTATTGTGTAAGATAGAAAATAGACTATATGTGCAAAGAATATTTACTGATTCTCAAAGCTGTCTTTGATGTTCTTTACCATTTCATGAGAGATTTGATTGATTCTGGTGCAAACAAATTGTGGAGTTATAAATATTACATAAGTTAAATATCTATATATATATAGGGAAAGGTTCAAATGATAACCTATTTTAAAATGAAAACTTACAACTAATGTGAGCCTTAAGATGTAGGAATTAAATGGTTTGGATTGATGATCTCATTAATCAAATATTAATTGTTTTTAGTGATGAAAGGGCACACTTGTCATTTCAGATCAATATAGTTAATAAATGGATTATTTTAAATTGCATAAAAAAATTAGTTTATATAATTTATTTTAAAATTTGAAATTAGTGGATATATAAAGTGCATCCCTAAATACTTTAAAAGTGCATCAATTTTTTTAATAAAAAGTGCATTACTAGAAATTTAAAAAATGCATCAAAATTTAAATAATTGTAATAATATTTTTAATATGCGGATTGTAATGCACTTTTTAAAAAATATTTTAATGCACTTTTTTTTAAATATTGTAATGCACTTTTTAAATATTGTAATGCACTTTAAAAAAATATTTTAATGCACTTTTGCAAAAATATTGTAATGCACTTTTTTATAAAAATATATTAATACACTTTTAAAAAATCATTAATTATCAATTATAAAAATTGAATTGACAAGTGTGCCCCTCATATTGATTGATGATAGTAATTACCATATTAATAATGTCATTAATCACATCCATTGAATTGTTTGATCGTGTGGTTTATATTGGTTCTAAATTTTTATTTTAAATATGGTTTGTACCGGAACCAAACCCTATATATATATATATATCGACGTTTTACAAAAAAATAATATATCCTCATTGAATATTTTCATTGTTCAACTCCTTAAATTAACACTTTAATTAGTGGTTCAAAAACAGCAAAGTTACAAAAATGAGAAAATTCAAAGAGAATAAATACTGATAATTTGCAAAACACAGTTTCCATGTGCAAAAAAATCTACAAACCACACTACTCTTCAAAGCAAATATATATGAAACACACACTTTCACATATTTTCAAGAGCTTCAACCCTAAGAGTACTTGCCATCAAAATAACTTAAGATTATGGAAACATCTAAAATGCACATCCGAGGTACTTTGTCAATCGAACAGACAACATGCCTCAATCTTTTCGAGTCATGTCTCAGTTTCTTAGCAGCTCCTGATATTAGAACACCTACAGAAGTCTGTTGTTTGAGTGTATCTCACCTTTTCACTCAGCTATCATTCCTGATCACCAAAAAATGATTTGCCGTATCTTCATAAAATATATTGATTTAGGGTTTGATATGGATGAAGGCAGAGGAGAGCTTTTGAAAACCAAGTGCAACCTCAGCTCCTTTGCGATTCCGCTCGACCGTGATGCAGATTGCGAAAAGTAAGACAATTTTAAATAATCGATTTAACCGCGTAAACATTCGGATTAATGCAAATATTTTCTACTCTTTGACAGGGTTGAGTGAGCTTTTGTAAATGGATAAAATGATATGGAGTTTACAATAAGAGTCTATGCAGCAGAGTTATTAATCTGATTTTTTTATCATTAATGAATCATTTGTACCATTTATTATGTCTCAAAAATTTGAAGTTCAAATTTCTGTGTTACCTTAAAAACACACAAACTGATGAATAAAAGTTACGTATTTATTTATACTATTTGAAATTTTTTTACGCGACTTGAAACAATTTTTTGAATCATACTTATCTTCTTCGCAGATTTGTTGAAATGTTTCCTTAACGTAGTCAATATAATTGCTCAAACTGTAAGGACTGGTCAACGAAAGAGGTGCATGACAGAGTGATGCATTTTTGTCTCACTTAAAAGCGAAGGCACTACGTCATTTTTATCACTTTGCAACATAGCGAGCAATGTTGCAAAAGAGTCAAAATGTGTTGCGTAAGCGTTATGCAACATACTACATGTCGCAAAAATATATGTGCCATAGGTCGTGTTGCATAAGTCGTGCAACATACTTCGTATTGTATGTTGCATTAGTATTTACCTCTTTTGCAACATTTTTCCCGTTGCATTATCCTACGTTGCGCTTAAAGTTTAGATGTTGCAACATGAATTTTGGGAAGTTATGTAAGTGAATGCAACATGATATATGTCGCGTAACTTATCTTGTACAAAATTTTAGCACCTTACGCAACATTATTTCGTGCAACATTATTTCATGCGACAATATTTTCATTTTTAAAGAAATTGATATAACAATAGAGTAATTAAACTAGTAAACGTTTGGCAAAATGCAATATTCATTATCATAAGCAAAAGCAATAAAAGAAATTCATACATTCAAATCAAACAGAGTAAATTAACAAGTGAAACAAAATACTAATCAACCTCTCCAACTACAAATACAAATCAACCTCTCCAACAACAAATACAAACCACAACAATATGGACGTGTGTTGCTTCGCCGGTGACACAAAATCCGTCATCGCATATCGTCCGCAAACCACCCACCGTGGCCTTTCTTAGTCTGTGTAAATATCTCTACAAGGATAATGAGCAGTGCACCGACAAAACTGCCAACACTGAAAACACCTACGCAACATCAAAAATAAATAACAACCATCAAATTTCACAATTTAGTTATGAACAGACACCACATAAAGATTGAAGAACTTGATATTATTGTGGAGAAGTTTACAAACTGAAAACCCGTTGAAAACCGGTAGCTTGAGTCGAAAAGGAAAGAGAGCGCGGAGAAGTTGATGATTGGCGAAACTTCGAGCAACTGACATAGAATAAGTGATTGTAAGTGAAGGAGGCAGCTGACATAGAATAAGTGATTGTTTAGAATAAGTGGAGGCAAATGAAGGAGGCAGCTGGATGAGGCAAATGAAGGAGGCAGCTGGATGAGGCAAATGAAGGAGGCGGGTGGAGGCTAATGGAATATGAAATAGAATAAGTGTTTGGCTATAGTGTTTGAATATCAACGATTCAGATTGAATCTAAATTTTTTACTTTCCCCTCTTCTTTTCATTCTTTCCCTCTTTTTATAGTCGATGACGTGTCTAATGGTGATTCGTCAATACATATTCACTCGGATGGTAATCTCTACCCTTCATTCTACCATTAATCACAATCGTTGGATCAAACACTATGAAAAATAAAATAAAATCAAATAAATCAGATTGAATATTTGAATAAATGTGTAGTTAAATAAATCTGAATGAAAATGGTTAAATATACGGAACCATATCCTTAAATTAGCGTTAAATTTAAGTTCATTCCATACATAAATTATTTTCGGATTCGAATGTTGAAAAGTTGACGTAAATTTTGGAAACAAATTAATGAAATTTTATGCAGTGCATTAAATTCGGATATAGATCAATCTTCGTATTTTATTTTAACCCCATTCTTTTTATTTATGGGAACCAAACTTTAAAAATCAAATACATGTTACGTTTCTCGCTTGATTTTAGATGTTTGACAGGCACAGTATTCAGTAACATGAAACAACGTATTTGCCTCATGACATGCCATTTAACTATCTTATTTTATGAGTATCTAATATGTGTCTTAAAAATCAATTGATTTTATATTATAGGTATTTAATTTGTGCCTCATGACATCTATTTGACTATTAAACTAAGAAACGCTTGACTTTGTTTTATCGATAAAAGTCTATAATCCTAAACCCTATACCCCAAATCCTTTACCCCAAACCCTATACTCCAAATCCTATATCACAAACCCTATACCCTAAAACCCTATACCCAAACCCTTTACCCCAAACCCTATACTACAAACCCTATACCCTAAACCCTATACCCCAAACTATATATCCCAAACCCTATACTCCAAACCCTATACCCGAAATCCTATACCCCAAACTCTATACCCCTACCTCAGAGTTTAAGGTTTCATAATTTAAGGTATATGATCTTAAATTTCCAAGACAACTAAAATATGCATGATCGTATTATAATAAAACCAAAAGTTTAAGTAATCATAATACACAAGGATATAACGTTTGAGTAGTCATACATATATATTGAGGTCATGCACAATCAGATACCTCATGTTGAAATGTCAAAAATAACAAACTTGTATATGTTCACTAATAATGGGACATTCAATAGAGAATGATATATTCAAATGATCATATTATATTCGTCACTTCATGAAATCATATCAAACAAGAATTTCAAACTAAAAGCATAAGTTTACTAACCATTCAATCAAAAAGATCATGCCTCAATTAAATAGGATAAATTAAAATATACATATATCATTCAATACATGTGTATAGTTGTTAATTGCAATACATAATAATTTCATTGTAAGACTTGATTAATGCATATACATATAAAAAATTATAATCAGATAATGATTATGTTTTGCTAACTCAAAATCTTAAACTCAAACTCTAAATCCTCTTCATTTTCCCACTCTTGTTCCCACTCTTCACTTTATTTTACCACTCTTCTCACTTTTTAATCATTACATTTTCCCTCCTTATTTTCCCTCCTAATTTTTCTTCCTTAATTTTTCTCCTTATTTTCACTCCCTCTTTTTTATTTCATGAAAATTTCCCCCTTCAATAATTTTTTATTCTTGACATTTCACTCCCTCATTTTCACTCCCAATTTCATGAAAATTTCCCCCTTATATAATTTTGCAACTTACATAGCCTAAGTATATTGCCTAACCGAACGATAACAAACAAACCCGCACCAACCATCATAAAACCCTTGTATGATTTATTTAGAACGACATTGAAAAGTCAACCAGCTTTCCCTGCTTCGTGTAATGCAACATACATTATGATGTTGCGTTACAGTTTGTTGCATTAGTATATCATTTTGACGCATGCAACATATGTTTAGATGTTGCTTTAGTGTATGTTTCGAAAGTTATCTAAGACAACTTGTCCTCTAATGCAACGTCAACTTAAATGTCGCGCGAAACTTATGCAACATACACCTATGCAACACCAATTTCTCAACGTTGCAAAGTGATGAAAAGTGCGTAGTGTTCACCCTAGGCTACTGTTCAATGCGTTTGTGTGGAAATCGAAGGATCGATCGATCGGAAAAACCAGAGATCGCCGGAGACGATCAAGAAATCCAGAAATACGAAAAACGTGTAAATTGCATTAGCTGTCAAACCGTTATATCTGTTACAGAGTTTCCATAATTACAAGACTGCCCTACATGTTCTATCTAATTACAATTGCCAGCCCTTATAACAACGAATTACAAACCAAGCCCTTAATTCAAATTCAAAGAACCCTAGCTCGATCTGCTATCCTGGATCAGGTGAATCTTCACCCCCCTCAAGCTCGGCGTGTGGAGGACGTTAGAAACGCAGAGCTTGGAACACAAGTGTCTTAACTGCTCAGAAGAAATCGCCTTGGTGAAGAGGTCAGCTGGTTGCTCAGCGGAAGGCACAAACACCGGAGTGATGAACCCAGAGGTCACATGATTCCGAATCAGGTGGCAATCGAGCTCTACATGCTTGGTTCGCTCATGGAATACAGGATTTCGAGCAATATGCATCGCAGCTTTGTTGTCGCAGAAAAGCGAGATTGGGGTTGGAATATTGATCTGGAGATCTTGTAAGAGCCTTTGCAACCGAACCAGCTCACAAGCAGACTGGGCCATGGCACGATATTCTTCCTCTGCAGAAGAGCGGGAGACCACAGTCTGTTTCTTGGTTTTCCAGGCAATCAAGGAACTTCCAAGCAGGATGCAATATCCAGATACTGAGCGACGCGTGACTGGGCAAGAGCCCCAGTCTGCATCACAAAATGCTCTGAGAGACAAATCAGATGAACTGGAATATAGCAATCCCTGAGCTGGTGCAGATTTGATATAACGAAGAACCTTTTGTGCTGCAAGCAGGTGATCAGTAGTTGGACTGTTCATAAACTGGCTGAGTACATGAACTGAATAGGCAAGATCTGGTCGTGTCACAGTCAGGTAAATCAATTACCCAACAAGACGACGATGTATACCTGGATCAGATAGTTGTTCAGCCTTTGACAGTGTTAACTTCTGCTTTGTGTCCATTGGCAGGGACGAAGGTTTGCAACCTAAAAGGCAGCTTCAGATAGCAGATCCAAAGCATACTTCCTTTGGTTGATGAAAATACCATCTGCTGATCTAGCAACTTCAATCCCCAGAAAGTATTTTAAGGTACCCAAGTCCTTAATCTTGAATTGATCATGAATATAAGCCTTCACTCTGTTGATGAGACTAGTGGAAGTACCTGTTATAATGACATCATCGACATAAACCAATAAAGCAAGAAATTGGTTGTCTTTGTTGTAGATGAACAGAGAATAGTCATTTAAACTGTTGGTAAATCCAAATGAGATAAGGGAATCATGAAACTTTAAAAACCATTGGCGTGATGCTTGTTTCAACCCATATAGACTTTTGTGTAGCTTGCAAACTTTCTGCTTGTCCTTTGCATCTTTATAAAAACCAGGGGGTAGAGTCATGTAGATTTCTTCATCTAAATCACCATGTAAGAAAGCGTTATTCACATCTAACTGGTATAATGGCCAGTTCTTAGATGCTGCCACTGCAATTAGAACTCGCCCAGTATTCATTTTAACCACAGGGGCAAACGTTTCATGATAATCAAGCCCCTCTAGTTGTGTATACCCTTTAGCAACTAATCGAGCTTTATACCTCTCAACACTGCCATCTGAATGTCTTTTTGTTTTGTAGACCCATTTGCACCCAACAACATTCTTACCAGGAGGCAGATCAGTAACAGACCAGGTATTATTGATCTCTAGAGCTTTAATCTCAGCTTCCATTGCCTGAACCCAATTAGAGTATTTGCTAGCTTGAGTATAACTTGTTGGTTCCTTCTCAGAAGTCAACTTTAATGCATAATGCTGAAGAGTTTCAGAACATCCTGTATAGTTGACATATTTGTGTATTGGATACAACTGAGTATTTTGAACCACACTGCCACATAGATAATCCTTTAGAAGCACTGAATAGTCTGCCTAGATGATTTTCTGACACCAGTAGAATCAGTACTCTGCTGAGTATTGTCTTGCTCAGACATATCTCTTTGTGTTGCTGCAGATTGAATCACTGGTAAACTATAATCTGGATCACTGTAATTCTGACTCTCTGGGATAGAACAGACAGGTACGCAGACATCATCTCTTGAGATCTGATGAGTAGGATAACTAACAATTGTCTCCTTGTATGAAAAGATGAATTCTTTAAAAATGACATCTCTGCTGACATGAGTAGAATGACTAGTTAGATCAAACACCTTATATCCTTTCTGAGCATAAGGATACCCAGTAAAAATACATGCTCTTGCTCTTGGGTCAAACTTTGATTTTCCAGGCGTTGTATCTGTTATGAAACATAGGCAGCCAAACGTCTTTATGTGATCATAAGAAGGTTTTGATGAAAACAGTATCTCATAAGGAGTTTTCCCTTACAGGATTCTTAGAGGAGACCTGTTTATCAAATAAGTGGCAGTAAGAATGCATTCTCCCCAAAAAATATCAGGTACCCCTGACCTGAGTTTTAAAGTCAGTGCAACCTCCAATATATGCCTGTGTTTTCTTTCTACTAACCCATTCTGCTGGGGTGTGTAGGCACAAGAAGTTTGATGAAGACACCCTTTAAGTGCAAGAAAGTTCTGAAGCTTGTTGCTGAAAAACTCAGATCCATTATCTGACCTTACAACTTTGATGTGAGTACTGAATTGAGTCTCAATCATATAGAAGAAATGGATGAGATGATCACTTGCCTCACTCTTGGATGCCATTAAGAAAGTCCAAGTACTTCTGGAGAAATCCTCAACAACAGTAAGGAAATACTTTGAACCTGAAAAAGTGGGAACTTTGAAGGGGCCCCAAACATCAACATGTATTAGCTCAAATAGTGATTTTGTACTAGTAGAACTGTCATGAAATGGCAACCTTGACTGTTTAGCTAGTGGACAAATATCACAAAAAAAGTTCTCAAGTTACTTTTGTAATTCTGGAATAACATGTTTCAATGAGGTAAACATCCTTTGAAAAGGAATGTGTCCCAATCTATTGTGCCAAGTAAGTAAATTGCTTTTTCTGTTCTGTCCAGTTAGAAAGCAGCTTGACTTCCCTTGCACCATCTGATACAATCCTTGTACTGATTCACCAGTCCCCAGCAAATTCTTCTTTGCTTGGTCCTGGATGAAACAATGCGAATTAGTAAACTGAATAATAGATTTGCATGACTTGGCTAACTTCCCCTTTGAAATAAGGTTGAACTTGAAATTTGGAATCAACAGAACACCAGATAAGTGTAATGACTCATTCAGCTGACACTCTCCTACTGAATGGACTAACTCAGTTTTCCCATTAGGCATCACCACAGTATAGGGAACTTCAAGAGAGACTATATCTTTCAACAAATGAGCATGTGGTGTAATGTGGTCTGTGGCACCACTATCAAGGATCCAAGTATCCTTATTAACTTTGGTAGAACTTAGACAAGTAATACCTGCTACATGCTCTGAGTTGTGCTCCGCATTGGTGAGAAAAGCCATCAATTTGTCTAGCTGCGCCTGACTCATTTTAATGGAGCTAAACTGAGTAGCTGCATCTGCATTGTTTCCAGTACCTGCATTTTTCTGTTCAGTCACAACATTACTAGCTACACCTTTATTATTTTTACCAGAATTTCCTCCTTTATGAAACTTGTGGCCTGGTGGATACCCAATCAGCTTCCAACAACGTTCCTTTGTGTGACCAGTAGCTTGACAATGAGAACACACTAAGTTCCTCTTGTTCTTGTTACCTTGAGACTGACATGAACCATGTGAAGAATTTTGGCCAGCATACATAGCAGATATCTCCGGAGTCACAGCCTTTGTAATTCCCTTTTGGATCTCATCTTGCAACACCATTGCATAAGCTTCATCAACTATAGGCAGGGGCTGGCGAGACACAATATTAGTTCTCACTTGCTCATGAATCTCATTCAGTCCCATGAGAAATTGCATCACCCTTGCCCTTGTCTTTCTTGCCTCCATGGCTCTTGTTGATTTGCATCTCATGCCTAAATCACACAGATCATCCTCTTCTAATGCTTCTTCGTCTCCCCACATCTGAGTCAATCTTCCATAATAGTCACCTACTGACATCTCTCCTTGAGTAAGATTCGTGATTTCTCTATGCAACGCTAGCAATCTTGGACCATTAGATCCAGAGAAGCGAACCTGTAAGGTCGACCAAGCTTGCATGCTATCCTTTGAATGATTGAGTGACTCAGCAATTTCAGGCGAAACAGAATTGATGATCCATGTCAGAATCACATTATCACATCTCTCCCAGCGAGCCAACTCATAAGGATCAGAAGGTTTGGGAAAGTCTCCTCGAACAAACCCTAATTTGGTCTTTATCGCAAGAGCTCTCTCCATAGCTCTCTTCCATGATATGAAGTTGATCAAGCCAGTTAAAGGCTTGTTCACTAAAGGTGCACTGACGTTCTCGGAGCTGCTTACAAAGAAAGGATCATCGGTCAGCGATCGCTGACTCGCCGCTGCCGACGCCACTCCTGACGCAGAGTCTTCCATCCTCAGCGCAGATCAAAAGAAAACGCACAAGAGATTGAGTTCAGAGTCCGATCACGTACATCGGCTCTGATACCATGTGGAAATCGAAGGATCGATCGATCGGAAAAACCAGAGATCGCCGGAGACGATCAAGAAATCCAGAAATGCGAGAAACGTGTAAATTGCATTAGCTGTCAAACCGTTATATCTGTTACAGAGTTTCCATAATTACAAAACTGCCCTACATGTTCTATCTAATTACAATTGACAGCCCTTATAACAACGAATTACAAACCAAGCCCTTAATTCAAATTCAGAGAACCCTAGCTCGATCTGCTATCCTGGATTAGGTGGATCTTCAGTTTGGTAGAAGTGCAAGAAACTCTAGAGCGATTGCGAAGACGAAGGCTACTGTTCAATGTCCTCCCTAGCTGCTCGATCCTTAACTCCCGAATGTTGTCGATTTCCACATTAGATCGCTGTGCATGTAGTTTAAGTGTTTTGTGCTTTATTTATCACTGATCTGAAATAAACCTAAACACAAAACTTGAACTAATATAAATTGAGTTCCTGATGTGTGAATCATGGCATGAGCACAATTTACACTTGGTATCCACTAAGAAATTGGCTTTGAAACCCGATTTACTTTTAACGAAAACAACAAAAATTTCAGCAACGTGCAAGTTTTATGATTTCAATTTTAAGATTTTGCCAGCAACGATTAGCATGTAATTACTTCCTCAATCATCTCAACAACTTTCTTCAAATCCCATCTCACCTCCACATCCTCTTCACAACATCCTAACCCAATTCTCAATATCTTAAGCATTTCACCTTCATATCCTTTCATGTCACCCATCTCCTTATCATATATTTTGTTCATCCCATCTTCCTCTGCATACATTGTCCGCACCCAACTCGCTAGATCCTCCTCGCTTGCTCCTTGTGTCATGTATCCCATTGGAAATTTACCTGTTAATATCTCCAAGATAAGAATGCCAAGACACCAAATATCTGTTTTCCTCATCGTCCGGCCTTGTTGAGTATATTCTGGTGACTTATAAGCAACCATGAGTTGCTGTGCATGTTCTGGATGTATCACTGGTAACAAAGAGTAGTCTGAGAGAATAGGCTCGAATGACTCGTCTAGTAACACATTTGATGACTTTAAGTGACCGTGAGGAACTGTCATACTCGGAAGCTCACTATACAAATAAGCTAGTCCCTTTATTACTCCCTTGATTATCTTTACTCTTGTTTCCCAGCTTAGAGCTGGTTGATCCTCACTATGATTTCCTGAAACAAGATTTTCGGTTCATTGAAACAATAAAGAATAAGAGTGTTATTTGTAAATGCATATAAGAGATACCGTGCAGATGACAAGCCAAGCTTCCATTGTAAATAAAACTTGTGATGAGGAGCTTCTCTTCTTTTCTGTAGTAATAGGCGACAAGTGGAAGCAAGTTTGGATGTCTGAGCCTTCCCAATCTTCTCATGTGTTCATGAAACTCATCTCTTCCTACATTGTTCATATGCTTATATCTTTTTACAACAAATGCTTCTCCATTTGATATCACAGCCTTGTATGAAGCTCCGAATGTTCCACTTCCCAAAACTTCGGCCGAAGATCTAAGTAAGTCAGCTAAATCGAATCTTTCCTCGTCTTCCTTGATAAAAGACAACTTCCCTTGTTCTGCTCTCCTTGGTTTCTCGGATACCCTCCTCTCCATTTTACTCGTACTTGGCATAAGTTTCTGCTTACCCATGGATGGACTTCGGGCAAGCTCAGTTTGTTGGGATTTTTTACGATATATTAGTACAACAATTATGGAAATAATGATCAGGCCAAGCAAGCAGGCTAGGACAATAACAGCAATCATGAGACTACTTGTTTGCTTATCACCTTTGGAAGATGACTCTTGTGTGGGATCATCAGGACATGTTAATCCGAAGGCTTTCCGCAAAGGGCCTTGTTTCCTGCAGGCATTTTTCAATACCCTCTAATTATAGAAAATAGTAAAACATTTTGAAATTAAATAAATGCTAAAATCTATCCATATAGAATTTTGTACCTTGAAATGATTCTAAAGGCATATTGTTGAGGTTGTCAGGAATAGGTCCTTCCAAATCATTATTTGACAAATTCACCACCTTCAAATCCTTCTGCTGAAAATCAGGTATCGCACCTTCGAATTGGTTCCCCTCGAGCGTCAAATAAAGAAGCTTAGGTAATTTTGCAAGAGATGAAGGAATTTTTCCCTTGAAGTTGTTGTTGGCTAAATACACTTTCTTTAAATATCCCATGCCAGAAAATGCATCATCAGGAATCTCACCGCTAAAATCATTGTTCGAAAGATATAATGACTTCAAGCCGGAGAGTCGTTTGATCTCGGGCAATGGTGTGTTGAAGCTGTTGTTCATAAAACTAATTGTCCTCAAATATGCAATTTTGAAAGCAAATCAACATTGATGAAACCCATGAGCCCCATATTCTCTAGTTTCAATCCCCACACATATCCATTGTAACAAAGAATGCCTTCCCAATTTCCATCATCCCCATCACATGGGCTTGTTGAAGTATCCCAATTCGAAATACCTCCTGAATTGGCTAAAGAATTCTTAAACTGCAATAGAATATCAGTTTCCGGCATAACCTTAGACATGACCGTGATTAACTGCAACATTGTAAGCATCAAAAACAACATGGGTGCGCGCACATTCTGCATTGAGTGCGCGCCCATTGATGTTTGTTTAAGCTTTAAGTTGCAGCAACAATGATGCCTGAATTTGAAGAAAGACAATAAGTTGTGGTTCTAAACGAATTTTGCATGAATGGAAAAATAAAAGCTGAGGTTGAAAATGCAAATGAGCTGAGAATGATGGAAAATGTTTGCAACTCCTATGCACATTTTTTATTTTGTTTGGCATGAAAAAAATTCCTTTGTGAATCAATCTGAGTTGTTTTCTTTGTTTTCTATTTTGGTTGTAGCAGAGTGATTTCAGGGCATCCTTTGAAATTTTTACCAAAGTTTTATGCCTTATTTGAGAGATGGTTGCTTAAATATCATGACTTGTCACTCAGACTGATTACACTGATATTGATTTGTCAAAATGAGACCAACAAGTATATATGGCCAAACATCTTTGAGCAAAAGAAAGTACAAGACCTTCCAGTCAAAGGAGTTTGTTTATAGTATAAAAAACATTCTAGCTGGTTGAATTCAGAGGCATAGGAGCTCAACATAATCATCATATATCCAAAGGTAATATTGATCTAATCAATAATGTGATAAATGAGCCAACGCTATTTGAGTTCATAGGGTTCATGGGGTTCATATATATATAAACCAATAAAAGTTGTTAATGAAATAATTTGAGATAATTAGGGGGTGAAGGAGGGAACATATTCATAAAAATGTGACTAAAAATTAATAGTTTGAGCAAAATGTACATCAACTGATCGAAGATAACTAAAGTAATAAAAAGAAAAAGGAATCTCTGATATGTACATATATTTTAGTTCCCATTTACCAGTGCTCAATAATATGTCTTTTTTAAATCATTATTGAAAGTCCTTAAAGCAATTGCAGTAGTTGAGCAATAGGTAATAATAGAACTTAAACCTACAACTAAAATATACAAACAATTATATGAATAATAAAATAAATGACAACAGAGAGTTAGGGTTCAAGAATCCTTGTAACTCATTTCATGAATCTTGCATATATCAAAGGTTTTAAACATACAATAAATAGTAAATGCATCATGCGTGGCTTACCATTGCATGTTAATGTGGATAATGAATGATTGTTTTGATAATCCAAGCAAAAAATATCTAAAATAATTGAAATAAAACTTGAATATAGCTTACTTAAAAAATTAGTTATATGTCACATTCAGTGTATACGTGGTGCAGAATTGAAAGGACTTCGGAAACGGCTTTCTTCATTTTCAAATATTGATACGTAACCAGAATTATATGTTTGTGTTCCAAAATATTAGGAAAAACATTATCTTCTAGTGTAATGAAATTTGCACAAACTATTATGTTATTTACTCAAGTAAAAAATAAAAACATTCTAAGAAGGCAAAAGAAAAGAAATGAAACATTATGCATTAAACCTTTTGATAACAAGAGTATATATAGAGTAATCTAACAATCTATATTTCTACTACATATAAAGCGCAAAGCTTCCTATTACCAGTTAATTTTGAAGACACAATACGATTTCCTAAAATACCCATAATCAATTTCATAATTATTATATTACATTTACTTATTAAAATATAGTTAATTAAATTATCCAAACTATATTATTCACATATCTATGCAACAAAATGCTAGTCTATTCTATATTTAAAACGCAAAAGGTTGAATTAGCAGTTATTTTTGTGAAGCCACATTTTTATTCCGAAAATACCCCTCCTTTTACTTATATTTACTTAACATTCTTATACGTCTATTATACTCTAAATTATATTTTTTTTGTTTCTTTAATTAAAATATACAAAATAGTTTATTATACATCACGAATATATGCACAGATTTTTCTGTGCAAGAAAGTACTAGTCTCTCTATATTTAAAATGCAAGACCTTAATTGACGGTTAATTTTGTGAAGCCACTTTTGCATTCCTAAAATACCCTTACTAATCTCATTAATTACTATATCACATATTAGTTGATTTTTAATAAATTTGTTATTTTATAGTAAATTGAATAGTTATTTATCCATTTATATGCACAAATATAAGCACAAAGGGTGCTATTAATGGTTACTTTTTGTAACCATATTTCACTTTCCAATATTGCCCTTATAACTATTACTAATTACTTTATTTCATAAATATATTATTAATAACTAAATAAAATCATGCGCCTGATTTTATGTTAAAAAAATTATTTTATATGATTTTCTATTTAAAAAAATTATAAACAGTGTTTTTTTAATAGCACAGGTACTGTGCAAAAATTAAATCTTGACACCGGAAAACTGATAACTGACTAAGTTGACTATGCTTTAAATCTAATTTTCAACCTTACAAAACAAATCTAATAACATCATAACCCAAAAACAAAATCAATTAAAGATTAATGTTGAGAAATGCTTTGATTTGTTGAGTGATGGAGTAACATTTAGGTTATGAGTTTTTGGATAGTTCAAGCACAATTGAATAAGAACAAAGTCATATTAAGGTTAATGGTATTATTTGATAAGTATATTGTTGAATTTTTTTGATTTAAAGTATGTTCAACATAGTCAACGGCTAGTTTTCTGACAAAAACGCCGGATTCGGCAAAGAGGTGTCACAATTTAACAATATTGGAATTGATGGGTGGTTATCTCAAAAACATTTAGAGGGGAGTTTCGTTAAAATTGAGCTACTGAGAGGGTGTTGTTCTGCAAAAAACCCTTAATATTATTATAGGGTTTCATGTTGTTTTATATTTAAACTGATTTTTATTATTTTGTCAGACAATTTTTATTATTGAATGAAAAAATTAGGGTTTCCTGATTTGTCGAGTTTTCGTCATTTTTTTTGAAACCAACGAATAGTTGATTTATCATGTCAATTTCTCGGTATTCTGCATAATCAACGAGCTGTTGACATCTTATTATTCTTATTTGTGCACCCGCACTGCATGTATGCATTAGTTTCCCTTTAAAAAATAATAATAGCGTTTGCAATTAATAGAGAATTGAAACAATATGACATAATTTAACAGAAAAATAAGCTCTCACAATATCCGTACACATCTGCGAATTTGAGTTGATCCATCTCGAAGCTTGCAATTTTAATGAGAAACGCAAGTAGCGTTTGCAATTTTCAAGAATGAGTCTTCAAACAGTAGAAAAGTAAGAAACCGTTTTAGTTCGTTAAACCCTTCTCCATCCATCTCAACAAAATGAAGCCCTTGCCGCCGCATGCCAACAAGATTCAAAGATCAACACTCTCCTCCACCATAAACCATCAACGCCGATCATCTTCACCATCTTCCGGCAAGCGGAAACGAAGCCCAAAGATGTTCACTTTCCACACTTTTCCAACTTCTTTCACCTTCTCCGGCGCATTTCGAGATAACGTCAGAGACTATCTCTATCAATGTGCTCAAAGAGAAGACTACGAAATGTTGTACGATGCCTGTTTGGTGTACATTGCTCGTTCATCATCCCAACAATCGGATTCTCCCTTTGTTTACTGTTGAGGAATCCGTCGCTTCTTCTCCCAGAAACCCCTTCTGCGATCTCTGCCGATCTTCAGGTACTCCCGAATTTATCAATTTAGGGTTCTTGGTTTTTAGGGTTTAGTTTTATATTGAGTTTTGTTTATATGGGTTTCTGATTAATTTAGGGTTTATGTTATATTGATGCTGATATGTGTGTGTTTTCTTGAATAGGTTGGAGTAACAATTTTGTGTCGAAAAGAAAGTACCACGTGATAATCCCAGTTGATACGGAATGGAGTAGGCCGTTGAATGAAGATGCACTTGATGATCAGACTCATTTGTTGCATGGGCTCATCCATTGCAATGGCTTCGGCCATTTGATCTGTATTAATGGTAAGGAAGGAGGGTCTCGCGTTCTCTGTGGCCGTGAGATCATGGAGCTTTGGGACCGCATTTGCTCATGTCTTCAGGTCAGGTACTAATCATATCGGACTTAGCCTCATGTGTGTTGTAACGGTTTTGATGTTGATGCTATTTCAAACCCTGGAAATTAAACATCATTAACTAGTTTCACATTGCTATGGACTTTGCTTACTGCAGAAAAATTACAGTAGAAGATGTTTCGAAGAAAAGGGGCATGGACATGAGGCTGCTCCATGGAATTGCTTATGGGCATTCCTGGTTCGGGAGATGGGAGTATAGATTTCACCGTGGCAGCTTTGGTGTGTCACTATCCCACTATAATAGCGCGATTGAGGTTCTAAGTTCCATTCAGCTTGATAACATTATCAATGACTTTTCTGAATTCCCGCAAATCAGGCAACTCATTTTCCACTATAGATATGTCTGTGAAACTCAGTTGGTGACAATCAGAGACTTGTTGAGATTTATGCTAACTCTTAAAGCTGTTGCTCCTCGAGTGAATCAATCACCATCCGCTCAGTTAGTCAATTCCAGCAGACTTTCAACAAGACAAGCAGCTCAAAAAACTGTTCGCTATAAGGAGACTGCAAAAACACAGTCCGGCACTGCTAAAAGGTTCAGCGCTCTTGCTGGAATGGATAGCCGATGGCCAGCAAGGAGACTGGAGTATACGGCGCAAGTAGTTGTAGAAGCGTTAAAACAGAAGAAAGAGGAGACTGGTCATAAATCTAGCAGTAGTGGAATGACTCGTCAAGAATTACGGGACACAGCAAGGGCGCACATAGGTGACACCGGATTGCTCGACTATGTATTGAAGTCAATGAACAATGTTATTGTTGGTAGTTATTTGGTCAGACGTGCTGTAAACCCGGCCACTAGAATTTTGGAATACACTATTCGTGATATTGGTGATCGTGAACAAGGCCAACAAGAAGAAGAAGAATGTGATACGAGTGTTCTCTCTACGGATCTGGAGCCTGGTTCTGATGTATACTATGATGTGCAAGTCCTGTACAGAAGCGTGTTGCTGGATTACCGTGGGTCAGACTCACTTCATTGGCTGCTCAGGTAGTTCTACATAGTAAGATTTTTGTTAAGGAGTGGTCAGTTAAAGATGAAAGTGATCAGTTACTTCGACTCATTTGCCATGTGAAGTCATGTCTAGCTGATTCTGACAATGACTTATTGAGTAGAAGGCCACAGCCGGGTGAGATCGTGGTGATCCCGCTGTTCTCCACCGTTCGTGATCTGAAACGGGCAGCACAGATGGCGATTAGGGATACATATTGCTGTTTAGAAAGATTTGTGGCAACGGAGATTGAAGGAATGGAAAATATGGGAGATGGGGAAATCATATTCGGGGCTGCAGACTCATCGTCGCAAGTTGTGGTAAAAGGGGTTGGAGTTGATTTGGGTAGTGATCTGACATATGAAGCTGGGTCAGATAACTGGAAAGTGAAATGCAAATGTGGAGCTGTAGATGATGATGGGGAGAGGATGATATCATGTGATGCTTGTGAGGTGTGGCAGCACACATATTGCATAGGGATTGATGATACAGAGGCAGTGCCGTCGTTGTTCCTATGCCATGAATGCTCGAGTCCACTGCTGACACCGGAAAATAAGTTTAGAGATGGGTATGTTTTTGAACAGCCTGCTGATCCTCCTGGACTGGGTGATGAGTGGCTGTTTGAAGACCATTCTTTTCAACAACCTATTGATCTTTCTGGTTTGAGCGCCTACTGACAGGCTGATGATTCTTTCATTCAATGTTGTAAAACCATATTCTTTTGTACAAAATAGAAAGACACTGTATAATGTCGATGTATTCTTCATGTAAAGAATTGAAATATTCTTCTTCTGAAAATAATAAGGGTTAGGGTAATATTAAGTCTTTCAGTATCGCAAAATATTATTCATTTGTTAAAAACTAGTTAAATTAAGGGTCAGGGTAAAGTTTCAAGAGACACGTTAAATTTTTGTGAAACAAAATGATTTAATTTTAATAGTTGATTTTGATAATTCGACGGTTTAGATTAATTTTTTTTAATATATTGGCGGTTGAATTTGAAAATACTCTATCGGTTGAGTTTGGCAGTTTTATTTAGAAATTATGTCTCATTCGTTGGATTTTTAGTAATCAACGATCGAGATTGTATCTCACCGTCACACATTTTCTACATATCATCTTTGATCTTTACTCTTAAGGTTTATTATCTAAAACCATCCAAATTAGGGAGTTTAAAAAACACCCCAATGAACCAAAATTACCTATAATCACTCATATAAATGATTATGTTAACCTAACAAATATTAAATAAAATGTTAATAAAAATAACTTTTAACTTAAATAATGATTAGTAAATTATTTATTACTATAATTTTAGAATAGGAAAAGGTTCTGTGAGTACAATTAAGTGCAAAAAAATACAAAGAAAAATATTTCAAAAGGAATAAAAAATCATAATTAATTTTCACTAAATAAAATTTTAAAATAAAGTTAAATCATGGAATACTTGATTAAATAAAAACAACTAAATATTTAGAAATGGTGTACATGAATGGAAGATGTTCTAAGAAGACAAGTAAATATCATAGTTTTATTAAACTAATAAAAAATTAGAGGTTGATCATAGAACGTATAATTAAACGGGTGAAACTAGAGTGATTTAGATTGATTAAATGGTCAAGAAGCGAACTTTCCACATTATCATCGATTTTTTCTTTGTATTTTCTTC
Organism: Sedum album; assembly: GCA_006409495.1. NCBI lineage: Eukaryota > Viridiplantae > Streptophyta > Magnoliopsida > Saxifragales > Crassulaceae > Sedum > Sedum album. Next base: position 48,883 of record QZGG01001227.1, read on the forward strand.
ATTCCTGAATTTTCTTCATTTCTCAAATTAATTTTAAATTAGGATTTTAATAATTAATCTTTTTAATTATTATTCCAATAAAAATATTATTTTAATAATATAAGTGATTCGAAATTGAACAGAATCATTTATATAAATAGCTTAATAATTTAAGATAACTAATAACGCTACTACAAACGTACAAATGTCTTACTCTCTCCGTCCTTAAATGTTTGTTCATTTTCATTTTGAGTGTCCCTTTAAGTTTGTCTATTTTTCTTCAATATCAACTACATATCTACTTTTGTACTCATATATTGATAAATTATTTATTCTTCACTACACATTTATACTTTTTTCTATCTTAATAATCGTGCATTTTGTATTTTGAAAAAACAAACGGAAGGGAGTAAAGTATTTAATAAGTGTCGCATATAATAAACAAACAACAGCGACATCTAAACGACAAACGTCGTCGTCCCAGGTAACTAAAACCCTACAATCTGATATCCTTTAATGTGTCGGTCGTTCCCGTCCGCGGCTCTCCATTTATCGGCGTCCAAATTAGGGCTCGAAATCCACTCCCGACCGGATTTCCTCAGCCATGGACGGTACTCACTATCTCTCATATATTCCATCGTTTTATCTTTCACTTGGATATTGTGCTGCTAACTGATTGATGCCAAACCCTAATTTCTCGATTCAACCGTATTCAACTTTTTCATTATGTATGTTCATTTCTGATTGATGAGTTATATGTGCTTTTAACACCTTACTTATATGTACTTACTATCTTCAACCTTAGATTTTCCGATTATTAAAGATAATATTTCACGCTCAAAAGGTAGACTATGTGTTTTGGATTACAAATAACAAAGCAAACTAAGGATTAACTTTTATTTCCGTAGCACGAGTAAAAGGATTTTGGTTGATTTTTACATTTTTAAACTTAGATCTGTAGTTTTTATTTCTTTTATTGCGATACTGTGTTATTATCTTTTCAGGTCTTTCAAATTGCTATGTATTCAAAAGCCGTTTGCAAGAGTATGCTCATAAGGTTGGGCTTAATGTGCCTGTTTATGATGTTATGAAAGAAGGTCCGCCGCATCAGCCTTCTTTTAGTGCAACAGTGATTGTTGATGATAAGCGATATGCTTCGTTGCCTGGATTCCCTAATCGCAAAGCTGCTGAACAGTCTGCTGCTGAAGTCGCGCTCCGAGAGTTATCTAATTCGGGACAGATGAAGGAAACTATTCTTTCACCTGTGGTGAGTTATTTTGCTTCTTACATTTCAATTCTATGCATCAGTTTGTTCCGTGCAGACATCTTATTTTTGATGTTGTTGTTGATCCAAACACACATTATCTAACACAGCAGTCAAAAAAGGTATACTGATTGCCAAAAAATAGCTACTTATTTTTGCTAGTTCCATACATAGGTTGTGTTAGAATAAAGAACCAAGATGTGTAGTTTATGAACACATTAAATGATCCAGACGTACTAATTCAATTTTATAGCTATTCATTTTATAAGATCTACTTGAGTGAGCATTCAAAAGTATATAAAACCTAACTTTCTTTTGGATATTGTTTTGGCCACTTCCTTGGCTTAACTTACTAACAACGGGACACCAATGTGATGGTGATCCCTCTGGATAACAGATAGATTTGATTTGCTTCTGCCTTTCTAGTCATCGTATACCAATAAGTTACATGTTTATTGTTTAAGTTGTATTTTGAACGTATCTTGCTTCGAAATGTGAAAATACTAGTTTTTACACCGTGTTTGGCCTAAGCTCTAACTAAATTGAGGCTATGAGTTGTTTGAGATATCTTTACAAAAGTTTCTTTCAACGTCTTGATTCTGATTGTTTGTGCTTAATGTTTATTTCAGCACGATATTGGTCTGTGTAAGAACTTGCTTCAGGAATATGCATTAAAGATGAATTATGCAATTCCTGTCTATACCTGTGTTAAAAGTGAAGTACCAGCCAAGGGAGCAGTAGCGCATTTTACTTGCACTGTGGATGTTGGGGGCATCAAGTATGTTGGGGGAATAGCAAGAACAAAAAAAGAGGCTGAAATCAAAGCTGCTAGAACTGCACTACTGGCCATTAAACATGTACCAGGCGACGATACTGAGACTCCAGGCCTAACAGTGTTACCTATCAAACGTAAAGTAATGGAACCACCCCCAAAAGCAAAAAAAGTTAAAAAACGCACATTTGAAAAGAAACGTAAATGGGCCAACAAAGTTACTGCTGATGCTGGTGAAGAAAATAATAGGAATTCAGAAGCATTAACTTCTACTACTCCTGAGTTTCCAGTTCCAGCAAGTGAAAAAGGAAATAATTTGGTATCCGTTTCTTTTGAGGGGCAGAATGGTTCTTCTGTACCTGTTAGCTTTGATGCTACCACGGCTGTAAAAGTGTAACTGGCTTGGATGAAGATCAAGGGTTAGTTAGTTGGCATTGATATTGATCAATGGTTTTGATTATTCGGCATTGATGAGGTTCAAGGGTTGGTTAGAAGTCTGTGGAAACTGTTATGAAGGCTTGTATTAACTATTCTAAAATGCTCATATTAGTATATTATAACTCGTACCTGCTGCAGCTTCCAGGGGTAAAGTCCTACCTAATGTTTCATTCTATGCTGTAATAGCCTTTACAACAGTCCATTGATATTTTACAATTGAGTGAACCTGTCATTACGCAAGAGTGCAGAAATATAAATAAGGGTTAAATACAAAATATAATCTTCATAATAGTGATATTTCACGACATCATTCTTATAATGTAATAATGCAATTGACTACCGTTATAACAGAGATGTGATTAAACAATAACGAAGTGATGAGGTGAAAATTTATTTATTGTACTTAGAGTGTATTATAATAAAAATATTATTATATTAAAAAATAAATAATTTAACTAAATATTTGCAGAACAATGATAGGTTGTTGTTTGATAACAATAACCTTAATACAAGTTGTCGAACGTAATGTTGTAATATACATGTGGTTTCATGAAATATGACATATTATACAGGTGATTATCTACAATTAACCCTACAAATAAAACCACTAAATGAGTTCATATGCATGAAACAAGCGATGCAATGTTAGAAAAGCTAAATTTGAAACAAGTACATTAGATTAGTAGTGCGGACATGACTTCAAGAGAGAATGACTCGAGCTACGAACAACAAGTTAAGCAGTTAAGTACTCTATTCTATTCGAGGAGATTGACATGGAGAATTACTTATACTTTCCATACCTGAATCTGGACAATCTCAATAGTAAAAGATGGAAATCTCCCAAAAAGTCTGAACAATCATTCAAAATTCCTATCTGAGAATGGATCAAATGAAAAGTGCTAATTTGGTTAAAAATACAAACAAATCTAAACACACCCATTAGATTTCAATCAACGGTTATAATTAAAGAATATTAATTAATACAAAAAATTACAAAAGGGCAATAATGGAAATACACTGCATGATATATTTTTCAAATATACTCATTAATATCAATCCCTTATTTTAAGGAACCGACATTTAATTTTATCATATGGAAAATCTACATTCAATTTTTTTGATGTGAAGGTGGTTTAATTTTTTTAAGTTACGTAAAAAAATTATTAAACATTTTTCCTATCAATTTCAAGTATTCAATTAGTGATATACAATACCAATCACTTTCTGCTATATAATATGATTCATGATTTGGTAGGATATGATTCATGAATCATATGATAGCAAATTATGAATTATGTCGGAGCAAATCATGACTAGATGATATGATTCAAAAGTTACACTATGTTATACAGTATGGTCGTCAGTTGTGAGGGTTAATGCCAAAATTTGCGTAATTTAAGTTTGTAATAGTGTATGACCCATGAATCATATTATAGCAGATCATGAATCATAGTATAGCAAATTATGAATCATAGTATGACAAATTATGAATCATAGCATAGGAGAGCATGAATCATATCACAGCAAATCATGAATCATAGCATAACAAATAATGAAACATAATATAGAAAATCATGAATCATGATATAGCAAATCACGAATCATGATATAGCAAAGGGTAAATTTCAGAAAACCACCCGTATAATCTGCATAATTACAGAAAACCACCCCTCCAAAATGTATTTACAAAAAACCACCTCTATAAATAGCTCCGGCAGTGTTAGCATTTCACCACCTCGTTACTATTCCGTTACTATTGTGTTACATAAATTATTAAAAAAACTAAAAAATATTATAATAAATTTAAATGAATTTATTTTTTAAAAATAAATTAAATTAAATTAAATTTCAGAATATTTAATTAAAATTCATAGTATTTAATTTAAAAATCATTTATGTATATTTAATAAGAAAAAATATATAATGAAATTGAAATAATTCAAATATGATACTTTTAATTTTAATAATAACATTATACTTAGAAAAAAATCAAATATTATACTTATGAAATTATTAATATTAAAAATATATTCATCATTAGTTCACGAAAATGATGTAATTAATGCGTTATTTCTTAAATCAAAATATTCAAATCATATGGTTTATGAAATTATATTATATTTCATCAAATTAATGTATTATTTCATAAATCATATAATATAAATATTTTGGTTCATGAAATAGTGTATTATGGTTCATGAACTTTAAATTTGTTATATCCTGAAATAATATTTAATATCATTAATTCATGAAAATGTAATATATTTCATGAAATATAATTTTAGGGTTTAGGGATTAAAATTAAAAGTCAATAGAGTATATAATATTAAAATAATTAATATACGATTACATGTTTTTTGATAGGGATTACATGTTTTTTCTTGATAGCGATTACATGTTTGAATAGATCCTATATTATGTTGCATAAATGATTCTTAAATTAAATGATTCTTAAATAAACCCTTCAATTTTTTATAAATTTTTTCCTATTAAATATACATAAATGATTCTTAAATTAAATACTATGAATTTTAATTAAATATACTGAAATTTAATTTATTTTTAAAAAATAAATTTATTTAAATTTATTATAATATGTTTAGTTTTTTTAATAATTTATGTAACAGAATAGTAACGGAGTAACAAGGTAGTGAAATGCTAACGGAGCTATTTATAGAGGTGGTTTTTTGTAAATATGTTTTGGAGGGGTGGTTTTCTGTAATTTTGCCTATTATACGGGTGGTTTTCTGGAATTTACCCTATCGCAAATCACGAATCATGATATAGCAAATCACGAATCATGATATAGCAAATCATGAATCATAAGAATGCGATTGTTGACCATATGTATGTAACCTGTGAACTAATACACAATTTATGAACCTGCTTTTTTCAATAACTTCATAAAACATAAAATTGATCATCAACCCAAAATGTCAAACCAAAATAGATTATCCCTAACAATCCAAAACATCAAAATCATACAAGTTTCCTGAGTTCTCCAATACAACCTTAGGATTTCAAATCTATAAGAGAGTGAGTCGGTGATGTTAGGATGGATGATTAACAAATTGCGTCGGTATGGCTGGGCGGGTGGCCATCGTCCATTGTTTGATTCGGAGCCAAATTGAATCGATTACGACACTACCGAGACAACTTACTGAAATTAGGGTTTCAGATCTACTAATCGAAGTAGATTCTGATCTTCTAGACGACGACTCTCAAACGAAGGCATATGCGACTACGGTCGCGTTCAACGATTCTGCAAATCGCTAGCTCAAAAATCAAAAACGAGAATATTCCGTGAAAACGTGATTTTCGGAAACCGATTCAAAACTGATTTTTTTATTTTTTGGGGACTAATCTACCCTTCCTGACTTTTTAAAATCATAATTGAGTAATTAGTGTTTCAATAAATTATGTTTGACCCCCCAAATTAATTGTCATTCGATCAGAATATTCAACGGTTCACATCTGTTTGTATTTTATAAACTAAAGATGTTTTTCACCTGATCCTTACTCTATATTCCTATTTTTATACCACATGTCTTTATTATTTAACTATTTTTAAAATCCTTTATTTCTGTTGTATTCATTAAGAGCCATCAATCAAACTATTTTCTATTCAGTGGAGTTCAAAATCCTTCTAGCTTCGACTAAAAAATAAAACTTACATTCGAGTTTATTTTACAAGTTTCTACCACGTCAATTGGAGAGTCGGCCATCTTGGACCAAGGCAGTCGGTAACTAGGCACATAATATCAACTACTTTGTTAAAGAATGGAACGTTTTTAGAATAACGTTTTGAACAAATGTTCATTCGAGAACAACCTGGTCACAACATGTTGCACCAATACCACCAGCACTTATCCTCAATGTGCAACTTATTCAGGAGAGACAAGTTATAGTAATTGCACATGCGGACTCTACAGATAATGAAGAAAGTAAACAACAGTGGCGCTAGACAGATTAAAACAACTCCGAATTTGTGCAGACATTCCCACATTCCAAGGAAATCTTCATATCAAAGACTTTTTGGATTGAACTGTTGAAGTAAGAAATATTTTTTGCCAAAGCATACACATGTCGGATACGTGTCTTATAAATTGAAAGGAGGCGCATTGGTTTGGTGGGAATATCTTAAACACACCCGCCAACATCAATGAAAACAATTTGATCTTGGCGAAAAATGAAGCAATTTCCTTTGCTTGCTTTTTGCTTTCAGCTTATCAACAAACACTCTATCAACGATACCATAACCGCCATCAAGGTTCCAAAGCAGTCGACGAGTAAAATGTAGAATTTAATTGTCTCTCAACTCGTGTGCGACTACAATAAATTGAAGATCAATTAGTGGCTCATTTTCTCAACAAATTACGACGTACCATTCAAGATCATATATTACATACCATCTAGACTGACGCTAGACACTACAGTGAGGATCGCTTTCAAAGTTAAAACTCAACTAGCGAGCACAACATTTTCTCAATTGAAATCTCCTTGTGCCATACCGCTTCTAATTCGCCCTTTACCGACACTGCAGGAACACCAATCAAAGATGGTCCACCGCATTAGAATCACATTCCAACAAAAGAAGCAAATACCCACAAATCTGTATGCAGAGAATTATGAAGACAAATGCAATACAAGTGATCAGCAAAGCAACATATCCAGTTCATGCCCTTCAAGAAAAATGGTCAACGTTATAGATCAATTATTAGACACCGAAACTATTATCCAAAAACTTTTTATTACTCCAAATGATTTGTGGCCGAAAAAGAATGTCGGGATGCTTGCTTTGAGTTATTCATGATGTTAACAACACCGGCTCTGAAAGACACGACTCAACACAATAATATTTTTCGCACGAAATTTGATACATCAAAAAGAACTTACAATGCTATCATCAATAGTGGCATTAGAGAATATTATCTCATCCAAGATCGTGAAGCAACTTCAACTTCTTATTCAAAGGCAACATCCAACAAGCTTGAATGGATTACATCGATATGAGAAGTTAAGGTAACCAAATAATGTTTTATAACTTTTTCTATAGGCAAATACATATATGAGATTTTATTTGATGTTATTGAAATGAGTGTGTCACTTATTTTTGGGTGCCCTTGACGGTTTGACTGAGGTGCAATGCAGAAGGGATGTGATAATATCTACATCTTCAGAATATATAATTCTGGTATTGTTCTTTGTTCATAAACTATTGGGTCAATTACGAAAAAACCACCTCTTTTTATTCTTCCGTTATCATTTAACCACCTCGACACTATTCCGTCAAATATTTTATTTAATATATTAAAATTTGAAAATAATAGTATTATTTTTATATAATAAACCACCCATATAATAAATATTCACTTCACCACCTCTATAATCATTTTCGTTATCACTTCACCACCTCTGTTAACGGAGACGTGATTAAATGATAAAGAAAGTAGAGAAAGCGGTGGTTTACTGTGATATCACATTATAAGGGTGGTGCCGTGAAAACTCCCTATTCTGAAGATGGTTTTTCATAATTAACCTTTATCTATTTCTTTTTATCAACTCAACAACCACAAAACTTGATAATTTTAAATAAGAAAGTATTTTTAACAGAAGTATTTTAAAATAATGTCAAATATATTTATTTTTAAAATATACTCTTAGAAATAAAAGTAAAAATATTTAGACTAGTTTAATTGTAAAATAATGTAATATTTAAATATTATAATAATTAACTGGGTTAATTCCAGAAAACTACCTGTATAATAGGCATAACTACATAAAACCACCCTTATAATACGTCTTTCCAGAAAACCACCTCTATAAAGTGCGCCATTAGAAATTCACCATCTCGTGCCGTTACCGTCAAATGTTAGTGTACATGTGTCAAAAAAGCGCTCATTAGTTAGGATATTTTTTAAAAAACCACCTATATAACGCTCAAAATTACAAAAACCACATATCTAATAATTATTTACTTAGAAATCATATTTTATTAAATAAAATTACATCGGATACATGTTTTAGTTGCAATGTAATAAAATATTTAAAGCTAATTATAACATAATAAAACATTTAATAATTTTCATTTATTTTTTAATTTTTTTTAAAATATACATGATTTTTGAATAATGATTAATATGTTTAGATTAAACGATGAAAATATATTCATATCGTATTATTGCATAAAATGATGTACTATATTTCATGAACCTTATTTTTATTTACTAAATGGTATGTTACATGAAACATGATGTATTATATCATGAAAAAAATATTCACATTGTATGATTTAAAATAATAATATATTTTTATTTATTAAAATAAAATTAGATTATTAAATAAAATATTTGAATAAACACAAATATTAATTTGATAACTTTTAATTGTCGCTTAAGTTTTTTTAAATATATTTAATTTTCGAAATAATGATTTACAAATTTAAGATTAAATGATGAAAATATTCATATCATATTGTTTCATTATTTTTAGTTCATAAAATGATGTACTATGTTTCATGAAACTTAATATTTTATTTTATGAATAAAAAATACTCATATCAAATGGTATCATGAAAAAAAATTATGTTTCATGAAAAAAAATTACATTATATGATTCACATTATGTGATTTATGAAATTTTGCTTAATAAAATGTAAATGCAACGCATTTATATAAATATAATAAATATGTTATATTTTTTATATTAGTGACGTTTTATAAATATGAGTATTATATATGTGGTTTTATGAAATTTATTATATGTGTGTAATCACGCACTTAACGGTTCTTGTAACGGAACAGGAACGAGGTGGTAAATTGTTAACGGCTCACTTTATCGAGGTGGTTTTCTTTTAATACGTAATATAGGGGTGGTTATCTGTAATTATGCCTATTATACGGATGGTTTTCTGGAATTAACCTAATTAATTTATACTTATTCTAAAAATTGGGAAATCGGGAAATTTCCCGATTTCAAAATCTATTCCGTTTTCCGACACGTTTTCCCGATTTACCGATTTTACCGACCCAAAACTTGTCGGAAAAGATAAATTGATTCGGTAAATCGAAAATTACCGATTTTTGCTCTCCCATAACATTAGCGTAACGAATCATTTTCAATTTACACCAAACTCGTAGTTTTTTTAAATATACTTGTAGGAAGTGAAAATTTATAAATTAAAAAAAGCAATTATTTTTTTGAATTTATTCAATTTAATTATTTCAGGTCGGTCCAATAAAGTAAACAGACCGTTGGCCCACTAGGCCGCAAACTAAGCTCACTAAACGAGCTCAGCCCTGTAGGGATTTCTCCCTATAAATAGGAAACTCCACATTCATTTGCGCGGGACCAAAAAGATTTAAAGAAGAGCTCTCTGAAGAAACCCCTAGCTCCACGAAAACAACAAGTACAAAGAACAAACAAGCATGTCAAAGCTACTCGGAGAATCTTTAATGCAGAAGTGAGATCAAGTCAACGCGACCCTCGTCAGCGCAACAAACAAGAAGCTTATGCAGTCGACAAGTGCATGTCACGCACCACCTGCTAAAACAAGCATCTCAACTTACGCAGTCAACAAGTGCAAGTCACGCACCGCTTGCTAAAGCAAGCATCTCAGCTTTCGCAATCAACAAGTGCATACAACGCACCGCCTGCTAAAGCAAACATCTCAGCTCGCGCAGTCAACGAGTGCACACACACTCCACCTGCCAAAGCAAAACATCTCAGCACGCACAATGAACAAGTACTCAAAATATACCGCTTTTCAAAGCTACATGAAGAAGCCTTCAATGTCAAAATGAGATCAAGTCAACATGACCCTCCTCAACGCAACAGACAAGAAATGTACGCGTGTTACTCAAGTCGACGTGACATACGCAGTCATCTGCTATGTAGTAGAATCAAAAGACACATAGAAATTGTACATGAAACTTTCTAAAATTAAAACAATAAATATTTTGTATTTTATTTGTTTTACACAGAATATCGAAGCTACAATACATATAATACATAACATATATTACATGTATTACATGTCATGTCATTTAAGCGGAAAGGTTCGTGGAGAAGAGGGATGTGAGAAAAGGTCACTTACTAAAATTTTGAGGTGAGCGAACTACACATAACCTGAAAGAGTTGGGTTTTAAAGAGACATGAAAATTTTGTGAGACATAAGGACGTAATCTTGGTTGTTGATTTAATTAATTCGACGGTTGAGATTAAAGTTGGTTTTTAATTAGGCAGTTAGATTTGCAAAAAATACGGGCGGTTGGTGATTCACGGTTACCAATATCAACCATTGGATTGATAAAAATCAACGGGCTGAGATCATGTCCTTACGTCTTACTAAAAGATGTATGTTCTCCTCGAACCTTTCACTAACCTGCTAAACAAATGACATCAGCTCCATCTATCAGCTCTGGTAGCTAGATGATATGGTTATGAACAATAAATAAAATATGTATGAGAAAATTAATAAACATTCACTTTCAATCTATAATTTGAAATTTGACACTGAATGATGGTAACTAAAGCATCAACGAGGAACTCAAGTCCAGTAATGCAATCTGCTCAAATGCAAGGCTCTAAATCTAAATATTGTCTCACCCTAAACCTCAAGGGTCAGCGCAAATTAACAAAGTGAATGGAAAAGTCATATGGTAAACAGATGGTATTATAATAATGAATTTCAATGTGGATGCACATTTGTAAATGACGGCAGGTCGTTGTATACCGCAAATTCAGGGGCGGATCCAGCCGGGGCTGGCAGGGGCCATGTACCCTGCCAAGTCCGGGCGGAACCCTTGTTGAGAATTCTTTTAAACTCTTTAATTAAACTCTTAAATGAGACGAATTTTAAAAACTATATAATGAACTCTTTACTCCCTCTGTCCCCATAATGTTTGTCCACTTTCCTTTTTGGGTGTCCCCTAATGTTTGTCCCACTTTCAATCATTCACAACCACATGTTTTATCTTTCCTCTCAAATTCTTTATATCTTTCATTCTCAACCGCATATTTTACACTCATTACTACCTTAAATACCGTGAAATATATGCTTTTGGACAAACTTAAGGGGACGGAGGGAGTAATTTTGAGCAGCTAGTGGCAAGTACGATAGCGGAGACTATTTTAAACACCAGGGATATGGCAGTGGTCGATTCTTGTCTACACCAAATTCGTGTTTTTCCATTTGTGGACATTTTTGGTTCTACTCAACCTTTTACCCTTTAAGTTATTTACATATATTTCTGTTTTCTCTTTTTTTTCTTCTTTACATGTATTCTTTGTCCTAAATTAAGTTTTACACTTAAAAATTAATAACGATTTTGTATTAAATTATATAAATATATCACATATTTTAATTTCGTACCCTGCCGACTTCGACCCCTGGATCTGCCACTGCGCAAATTTATATTTATACTTCTTCACAAACTAGTATATGAAAAGTAAGGATCGAACCCAAGAGAAAGCAATTTGTATTCAGTTCTCTAATGTAAATTATTAAGATTGGTGTTTGTGGTTGATAACGATATTATAAAAACTCAGTTCTAGGATTCAACTACGACTACAATTCGTGATATCATGTAAATTATTAAGATTGGTGTTTGTTCTTAAGATCACACTCCGTTAAGAATGCTATCTACTGTTTTCTCGCTAAAGACAAACATATATTATTCCACTTAAGTTCTAATCAACTGTTCACCGCTAGGTTTGAGTCAATAAACATCACTCAACTCACATCAATTAGGCACCGCTAGGCTATACTAATGTAATGCAATTCAAGTATAAACAAGATGACAATCGAGTTACCGCTAAGCACACAAGACTTCACCAACAATATCATACATGGAATAATGAACAAGACAAAACTTAATGAAATACTTCATGCATTAGTCATAATCAAATCCCCAAACCGAAATGGATTTAGTTACACATGAAATTCATACCTACAACAATAAAGTAATGAAATGAGAGTAAGAATTTGTCACTGAGTATGATGATGATCTTCTCTTCAAAAATCCAGCAGCCACACCACTTGGAAATGAACCCTTGTACGAAAAATGGATGCTAAAAAATGATGGAAGGTGTGTAATTTGTGTAGATAGGTCCTCTTTTCATAGCAATTCAGTCCCCTTTTATAGCCTCCATTCCCTGAGTTAATGAGCCTCGAATATTGGAAGGATTTGGCCATAATTGGCCAAATTTGTTGAGTTCTTCGAAGCTCATAAATGCTGCCTCGAGCCTCTCCAAGCGCACGTCTCTTTTTCTCCAAGCGTACGCCTCTTCTATTTCCTCAAGCGTACCTACGCTTGGGGAAAGCTCTCGGACCAATTTTTGACACTCCAAGCGGACGCTCTTGTCTTTTCCAAGCGCACGTCTCTTGAATTTATAATAAATCCTTGAACGTGCGTCTGGAAATTCCAGGGGCGTAAGCTTGGTGTCCAACGGCTACTTTTTGGGCAGGGTTTTGTGCACTTTTAAGTTTCTTTCCTGAAATTTAAACAATACCAAAAATGACGCATTTGATACAGGAAAGAAACGTAAAATAATGGGTTTAAGTGATTTTTAACTCACATAATTGTGAGTTGTCATTAAACAGACGGTTAAATCAAACTGAATGAATCAAAACCTTAGAGTCGATTCAAAATCACGACTTTCTGATTCGATCCACGTTCCTTAAATTTTTTAAATTTTATTGTGCACGGATTGCACTATATTGCCACACAGTGAAATAGACAAGCATACCGACTTCGACCGAACCATAATTTTATTAGTTTGATTCAGGTTGGACCGATAAACATCCATATTTTGAATTTTGATAACTAATTGTCCCAAAAACAAGGACATAGTTTTGCTAGCCTAAAAGGACGATTTTTTTGTGCATTAGCAAAATTGAAAATGATGAAACTTTGTAATTTTGTTTAAGTGACAAAAAAACTTGAGCTCTACCAACACCGAGTAAGGAAAGTGGGATTTGTAATCATTTGAGCATCAATATGCACCAAAGTTCGGTACATTGAAAATTTCTCGTTGGTAATAAGGGCGCTCATAATAACATATTTCAAACTAGGTATTGACATTCGGCCCAGTCCGGCCCGGCCCAAAAATCAAAGCCCGAGCCCGATACTAATATTTGCAGTTCATCACTAAAATTAGGGCCGGGCTGGGTTGGGCTTGATAAAATATTTGTTAAGTTCGGGTCCAGCCCACAAGCCCACACTAATTATAGTTTAATTAAAAAAATCGCATTTGTAATTAAAATTTAATTTTCTAAAAGTTTAAAAATAATAAAAATGCATAAAAATGCATTTAAAATAATAGTTGTTATGTTTTATAATTTTTATCTATATATATATGATAATGAAATAAAAAAATGATGAGAAGTAGAGCGTATAATATTAAATAATTAGATTTAAAGAAAAAGAAACTGTCAAATGTAACCGCCCGTGTTTTTTGTAAACTCAACCGCAATTTTATTAATAAATAAATCTAATCTCAACGTTGATTAATAAAAATCAACGGATGAGATTACGTCCTCCGGTCTGACATAAAATTGATGTCCTTCTAGAATCTAACTCTATTTGATATATACCGATAATTTTCTTCGGGCTTGGATGAGCCGGGCCGGTGGGCCGGGCCTAGGACTTCGAACCGAAGCCCAAGCCCAACCGATGCATTATAGGGCTGGGCTTTCATGGGCTTCGATGGGCTTCGGGCCGGACTCTTGATGGGCTTCGGGCCGGTCCTAGGCTTTTTCCGGCCTAGGGGCAAATGTCAATGCATATTTCAAACTACACAAGATATGAGGAGCGCTCAAATACTTCTCTGGCCTTAATTTATATTCTTAAGGTTACATTTCAATCGTCCATCTCATTAACTATTCTATCAATTAGGTGACAAGTGTACACCTTTTGGGTTAGTGATAACATACGATGCAATTGAGTTAGTGATCGTTACGTGACATTGAATTGATATAAAAAATAATATAGACGATTGAGATGTGATTCGTAAATTAATATTGTGAATATATTTGAGGCTCATTTACAAGACATTTAGAGTAAAAGGTAAGTAAACAACAAGTCGCATCATAAAAGCAGTACGAGAAAATTGACTTAAATGAAAAAGCAAGAGATTTACCAAAGCAAAATAATGATTTGATTACCATTCTCAACTACTGACACAAGATCATTGCCCTCGATTCCAAAGCTCCTTTGTCGCGTTATTGACTATAGCCACTTACTGCATCATCTTATGAATTTTATTTAATAGACTCTTCAGTATCAGGTAACATTGAACAATTTCCACTGTTTGATAACGTGTGTAAGTGTCGAGGACAAGAAGCATCAGCTAGCGTCTACAGCCATGCATTCAAAGTCTTCGACTTATGCGAGAAGCCGAGAAACTAACATCCACATAAATCCGCTAGTAACTCTACTCTACTTCCTTGTCCATCCAACCCCTAGTAATGCAAACATCATTATATTTGACGACAGTGCATGCCAATAATCATCATTAGGTCCCATTGAATCATCCCTTTCTTTAAACTGAAGGAAAATCGAATAATTAACGGCTATCAAAATCAGCCGATGTTTACAGCTTCCTTTAGTATTACTCCACAAATTATCAAATTACTAACTCAGCCTTTCTTATCAGATTTTTTCTATATAAGTTTGATACTGACTGCATTTGATGACAGTGTCGAGCTCAAAAACATTAGCGATCAATTGAAACCACTTGATGATGGATAGTGGCAAAGTGGCTGTTATGTTTTTGTCTCTTGTTTTCCTCTCCATTCTAGTTTTAGGAAATGCACTGAGCTTGAATCACTACGAACAGACATGTCCTAACGCGGAGCAAACCGTGGCTCAAGTAGTCAAAAAGGCAACTGTAAGAGACAAAACAGTCCCGGCCACTTTGTTAAGGATGCACTTCCATGACTGCTTTCTCAGGGTATGAAATAGATCAAAAACATACGAAAAATGTACATTTTATCTAAAGTATGCATTGTGAATGAACTCCACTGCAGGGCTGTGATGCATCTATTCTACTGAATTCAAAAGTGAAGAAGGCGGAGAAAGATGCGCCACCAAATGCTTCGTTGCATGCATTTTATGTCATTGATGAGGCAAAGAAAGAAGTAGAAACTCAGTGCCCCGGAGTAGTCTCGTGCGCTGATATTCTGGCTTTCGCAGCGAGGGATGCGGTCGTGCTGGTATTATTTCAGAACAAATTAGTTTCCTGCAGGGAATTTTAAATACACTTTTTAAAAATCCAGATTGTTTTTTTGCTAACATGTTTCGTCTTTCGTAGTCCGGAGGGCCTCATTGGGATGTGCCTAAAGGAAGAAAAGACGGAAGAATCTCGAGAGCAAGTGAAACAGCGAAATTACCATCTCCGGCTTTCAACTTATCTCAACTAGAGCATCACTTTGCTCTGAGAGGTTTAGCCACAGATGATCTTGTAGCCCTTTTAGGTATAATAACATAAGTCAACATTATATCGATCGCATGAAGACATCTTAAAATGATACATGACTTTTATTAATGATCCGGTAAATTCTTCAGGAGCGCATACTCTGGGATTTGCACATTGCTCTTCATTCAATAACAGAATCCACAACTTCAACGCGACATACGATGTGGATCCAACAATGCGACCATCCTTTGCAGCGAGGTTAAAGAGCATATGCCCAGCTAATAAAAAAGCAAGAAATGCAGGTACTCAAATGGATCCATCTTCGAGAACTTTTGACAACAATTACTACAAGCTCATTATACAGAGAAACAGCTTATTCTACTCAGATCAATCTTTGCTCACTACTCCTAGAACTAAAGATTTGGTGTATAAATTTGCTACGTCAAAAAACACATTCACAAAGGCTTTTGTGAAGTCAATAATTAAAATGAGCAGCATCACAGGAGGTGAGGAAATCAGGAGAGATTGCCGGAGGGCGAATTAAAAAATCAGCAAAAGCAAGCTCACCATTCAAGCTTATAATCACTAATCGGTATGGCAGATAAGCCAAAAATAACTTAAATTGCGGATCAATGCTTAATACTATTTATGTGTACCTCTTTTTGGGACAAAAATCTTGCAGCCTGAGTACTGAATCATGATGTAGACAATGTGACTGCTTCATGGAAAATCAACTATCAAACTAATACACTACAAACGTCTCTAGAGATCCTTATTTAAAAACTATATCACATTTAACAGCTTCATCTTTTGCTAAATCAGAACAAAAAATCTAAAAGGCCCTAATCCCTATTTCAAAACCTCTTTTAAGCTTCGCAAGCTGGGTTAGATCTAAAATAATTTCAAATAAAATTTGATAATATATTTTTGAAATCCACCCCCTATTTGTCATTAGATGGTAGGCCATGTTTGTCATTTTTGTTAATTCTAACCGTAATTTGTCAGTTCATTTCTTTTTGTATTTTCCCCTATTTTTTATAACTATTTTTTCAAAAATCTAGTGCAACTAAAACAATTTACGGGAAGACAAAGCGAGATACTTTTATTAAGGTTTATAAAGTACTACCTATGTTTATAGTAAAAATGGTCAAAATATTGCAATTTTTGATCACGCAATAAATAGTTGCGTTGTACGGGATATGATTGTCTTTCACTACCTTAAAATAGAGTAGCATTCAACTACATTCATACTCTTATTTCGCATCCATTCATAATCATCTCAACTATTTATCCGTTCTCCAATTCATTCATTGATTGACACGTTTTTATTTTTGTGTTAGTGACTTAGTTTGGATTTGATGAATAAAATTAAAGATAAATAATAACCACGTGTTAATCAATAAATGAATTATAGTAAATGTTGGATTTCCTTGCAACTCATGTGCACGTTTATATTTTCATTTTACTGTTTGCACTTTTCGAATAACTATATGCACATTCGTTAATCCACAAAACTTATGCATAAAACAAAATAAATGTAAAAATACAGATTATGTGCATTTCAATGAGATGGATAAATTCATTTTGACCAGTGGGTCCCATCATCCAACGGCCAGGATTGTTCGAGTCCAGTACTCCAAAAACCTCTCCAACATCTTCTTGAGCTTTCTCGACACGACTACTCCAAATTAGCCGACCTTCCACTATTGATCAATGGCGTTTGTTCTCCATGTAGCTTCTGTTCCAGTAGCGCCGCCGCAATTGGCTAACAGAAACGCACTTACGGCCTCATTTCCAGTCTCCATTTCAACTCCGAGGCTTTCCGTCCTTGCTCGAAATTGCAAAACTCGACACAAAGGTATTCTGTTTTCAAAGCCCCGACCTGACTTCAGGCTTCAGCTACTAATTGATTTCAACTTAATTTTTATCAACTGCGAATTGTTAGGATATTGATTTTTAGTATAGCTTCGGATTCCATCAGTAGTAGATGATGACTTGTTTTATTGATTCCAATTAGATTCTGTAGAGTGCCGCTCATTTTAGTTGTGGAATTAATAGAGACGTTTTGTCAAAGCTTTTATAGTTTGATGTAATCAATGTGATATTTGAATTCTAAAACTTGACGCAGCGAAGGCAGCACCGCAAGAATCTGGAGTTGGTGCAGTCACGGAGTCATTTACTCAGTTTAAGCATTTACTTCTTCCGATCACTGACAGGAACCCCTACCTTTCTGAGGGTACCCGCCAGGTAATTTTGAAAGCATGTTTCTTTCGCAGTCTCCTTCTGTACTCATCCCTAGTTCTAAGAAGTGTTAAAAGGTTAAGAGACTAATTTGGGGAATCCCCCTCTTTGAGAAAATGCTGCAATAAGCAATGAGGTTACACTTGGTTTTGCGATGTGTCATATACTGGACTGGTAATGGGGACTAACATCCCATCTTATTTCTTGTAGATTTTTAATGCATATCATAAAACTTGTTTGATGCCCTATGTTCATATTGTCTACAAAAATAGTTTGAACAGATTTACATTGATGCACATTTGCATCTGAATTGTACCCCGTCCCACACTTGGCGCGTGCTCTGTCTAAAAATTCCTTAATTAGATCATTACGTAAATTGACGCATGTTTATTCTTGTTTTGAAGGCTGCAGCAACTACAGCTGCTCTAGCTAAAAAGTATGGAGCTGACATAACGGTTGTGAGTGAGTCCTCTGGCCCCCCTAAACAGGATTGTCTATTAAAATGGGCTCAGCTGCTCAGGACAACTATACACTTTGATTTATAGCTTCTAAATTTATAATTTCATATATTTGATCGATGAACGTTCTGTTGTTTCTAGTTATTGACGAACAGCTAAAAGATTCTATACCTGAGCATGACACACAACTCTCTAGCATTCGCTGGCATTTGTCGCAAGGTTCGAGTATATTCATTTTCAGCAGCTTTTATTTTGGTTTAGACGTTACTTAAATGGGAATGTTCAAGCATGTTTCTGTAATTCTCCACGTAGTGAAGTATGAGCCTGCATTAGTGGTCATTTAGTAATTGAATATATCTGAAAAGGCATGGAAATTTGTATACGGTACACAATTCTATTATGATGAAAGGTGAATGAAAGACCTTTTCAGCTTGGTTATTGGCATAGTCAGCTGAGTTTGATTTGATTCCCACACTCAGTTAAGTGGGGTGGTATAATGGTAACGGGTTCAATTCCTGGTGGGGGCAAGGCTGGGATTCTGCGGGGTAGGTTAAATGGGATAAATAAATGGCAGGAGTCTAAGGTTGTCCATACTATGACTAAATATTTTTTTGCAATGATACACTTTATTCGGATGTTGAAACGATTTCTGTTGTGCGCAATGAAATCGAATTCAAATGGTTTTTGTTGTGCATATAGAAAATTTATCCCAAATAATTTCAGGAGGTTGTTCATTTCCTTGTCAACCGAATGTTGCTTTTCTAACTAGATGTCTGCGTACCTCTTATTTATCTTTGTCCGAGTATTTGCAACACATCCTTATGATGTACTGATGCATGTTTTGTACATGAAAATTATGTCAGGTGGGTTTCAGGAGTTCACTCTGCTAGAAAGACTCGGGGAAGGTAATAAGCCAACTGCAATCATTGGTGAAGTGGCGGATGATCTCAATTTAGACTTGGTAGTTATAAGCATGGAAGCTATTCATTCAAAGCATGTTGATGCTAATCTTCTGGCCGAGTTCATTCCATGCCCTGTCCTTCTTCTGCCACTATAAATTAAGCTCTCAGTTTTTGATGGATTCCAAACATTTTCGAAGTTATGTGATGACCAGATTTATGATCAACCTGATGGTAAAATTAATTGTATTTTCCTTTTTTACTTTTATGTAACAGGACCACGTCGATTTGGATTCCTTTGCTTAGTGACTTCAGTAAATTTTGAATTAACTTCGTTTCACGTTGCTCAAATTAAAGTAGCAAACTGCAATGTGAACTTGATAACAGACAGAGAACCAAGTTAATCACCTTTCTCTTTATTATTTTGTTTTCAACTAATCTATTTTAATTTATCTTGTAATTAGTACTGATACATGTATAGGAGATTGTATCATGTGGATCAATTTATTTTGGTGGATTCGTGAATCCCACTTTGTATTCGTTGATTGCATTTTTTCAATGCATCAGATTGTGCCAACACATTAATGAGACACGTGACTTGCACATGTTTTGCATGTCAAGTGCAATGACGTGGTGCAATTCGATGCATTGAAAAAATACAATCAATGAATGCAAAGTGGGTTTCACGAATCCACCAAAATAGATGGATCCACATGATACATTTTACATTCCCTATACATATACATGTTGGTTTCCTAATAAACAAATACATCAGATTGTATTCTAATCAATCCTATCACTCAACTCTAAAGTTTAACATGGTATTTGAGCCAATATCCTACCTGATCTTAATATTTTTTTGTTTCTGCATGGAGGATGTGGTACCACTACAATCACACCCCAACTTCACCTGTAAAGTCACAATTAGAATCCACACCACCGCCTAGCATGGTTATTTTTCTGTTTTTCTTGTTTAGAACTACGTAGTCACCGTCCTCATTAGTAAAGCTCCTCTCAACCAAACCGTAAAAGGTCATGCAAAGTATATATTACTCTCCAAGTTGGCCTTGCTCTTGGAGGTCTGAAATTTGTAAAGGATCTCTATGATTTCAAACTACTGTCTATACTTTCCTCATCGGATCCATCTCCATATATAGCCAAAACCCATGCAAGACCTTTGACTAAAGCTACACGGTACAAACTATCCACAACATCTCTCATTCCGTCCGACCCCTCTCTATTCTTCCTCGTACTTCCTTGATTTCCCCGAGCTTCAATGGGATTCGAATATCCGTCCAAAGGAATACTCACATGTTTGGATCTCACATTTTGTGACCCTTTTGCTTGCCGGTGTGTCAGAATGCATGTCTAAGATGGATTTGAATATCCCCCTAAAGGACTATTCTCATGTTTGGATCTCACATTTTGTGACCCTTTTGCTCGGCGGTGTGTCAGAATGCATATCTGAGATGGATTTGAATGCATGTCTGGGGTGGATGCATGTCTGTGGTGGTTCAATAAAATATTATAAATTTAATGGTGGTGTCGAGTAATATAACTTATTCTGAAGATAATATAACTTATTCTGAAGATAGTATTCTGTAATTAACTCTTATTTTGTTCGGTACTCCTAACAAAAAGTATAAGTAGTTAGGGTTTTGTTGTCATATTAATTTAGGAAAGATCATAAAGGTTACATGGGGAATGCAAACTGTAAAGAAAGAAAATTATCAAATTTGACTTGTATGAATGTGTTACTTATAAAACAAAGGATGTATTTCTTTTGAGACCCATCTTGCACATATGCATATTGAAAATTAAACTATCTGCATTTTCGAGTTAACTGTATGGACATTTTGACAGCGTGTGTGCACTTTGACTCTTTGCAGAAAAAGGCAAAAAAATAAAAAAGAAAGATTTGCGGGAAAGATCAAATGGATCCAACGATCGTTTACCTGGGTCGTAGGGTCGCAAACCAATACCTAGGTCGCAAATGAGTGCGGCTCATAAAAACAAATCCCATTGAGTTTCAATTTCCAAAATCTCAAGTTTAGAATATAGGATTTGAAACCGCGTTTTCCTTTTGTAGAAAAGTTAAACTGGCGACTTTACGTGACATTGTTTGCTACATACGATCCGAACCGTATTTTTTGTGTGAAATAAGAATTTGTTATTTCAACCTGCACGTTACATCAGTTATAAGGAACATGTAAATTGAAACCGCATGGATAAGTGTTGATTCCCTGTTCTTCTTCCTACTCTTTTTCTTTCTCTCTCCTGTCTGTGTGGCTCAAAATTTTGCTTCACTCCGGCGGTTTTTGAAAAGAAATCGGTATATTATTCTTTTTTTTGGAAGAGAAAACTCCATGTGCTGTTCTTCAAGTGCGCAATGAGTGAATTCATGGTTGAGTGCAATAACCTGCAAACCACGCTAACCAAGTGCGATCATATCATCAAGTGTGATACGGTCGACTTAATTAAGGAATTTCACCTTTAATATGAAGCAGAGATTTGAACTCAAGACATTGCCTTCGGAGGTGTAGACATTAATTGTATTGATATGGATGTATTTGATGCATTTAATTTTAGTATTCGTTTGATGAGAATTTAGTGTGATTTTGATGTATGTAAACGTTTTGGTTTTGATATAAATATATAGGATTATTTTGGATAATGGATAAAGTTAATCATAGAAAATCACCCTCAAAATAGGGGTAACTTATGTTATCATCTTAATAATGCGATACTTTAATAACATCTTTATAGCCACTTCTGTTACTAATTAACCTCCTCTTTATTATCTGAGGTAGTGTATTATAATAAAATACTAGAAAGTTAATATATTTAACGAAATAGTAACGAAGTAGTGCTTTGACAACTGAAGCGACTATAAATGCGTTTTACTGGAATATCGAATTATAAGGGTGGTGACATGGCATACCTCTTATTATGGGAGTGATTTTCTACTATTAACTCTAATGGATATGACCTCTCAAGGTCATCGTTTACGTAGACACGATCTTCCACCCACTCCAGTCATGGAGTACCTATAACGAATCCATATGATACAGTTGATCTATGACCACTTGACGATACTTTGCTTAATCAACAGAAAAACCATGATAATGAGAAAGTATTGGGTGACCCAACATATAATTAATGTAATTAACAATTACTTAACTTATGTAACATAACTGAAAGCATTCTATGTAGACGCACGAAAATCTGAAAATAAAACATATGAGAATGTGAGATCTCGATTGAGAGCTGATTCTAATAGAGGTGGCATCGTTCTTTCTGTTGGATCGTAGGTTAGCGTTCCCTCTGAGGTAACTCAGTTATGGGTTCCCTGAGAGGGTTTGCAGTTAACAGTTAACGCAGCGGAATTAAACTAAGTAAATACTGAAAGTAAAGACTCACGATTTATAGTGGAAACCACAATAGCCAACCAGACTACTGCGTAAAACCACTACCTTCCGGAGAAGGGTTTGAATGCGTATGACGCTTCTTTTAAGGTATACTTGTTTGACTATTACAACGTACTATCTATCGCCTACAACGACTAGATACAATACTTGCAACTCGTAAACTCAACCTCACGAAGCTCACACCACACGTACTCTCGAACAGCTCTCTCAGCAACGTGCACGACGATCCGGCTCAAAGAAATCTCCCTTCTTCTCTTGCTCCTCGGATATCGCGCAAGCCCTTCAAAGCCGTCGGACTCTCTCTTATATACTTCTCGTATTCGGTCTCCTATCTTCTCTTCAATCAAATTCTTCTTTCTTAATTTGTCTCGTCATAAATGCTCAACTCAGATTTGCTTTCCATGTTTGTTGTGCAATTAATGATTGCAAGATCTATTCATTAATGCTCGTTTCCAAAGTCTGTGCGGCTGCCTTTATTCTTTGATATCATCTTGGATTCATTCCGTCTTTGGCAAGTTAGACTTTCTTAATTTGCTTCCTGCATATCACATTAAACCTCAAAGCAATATTAGTCCTTAGTGTTTGTCATCCATCAAAACTAAGGCCCAACACTTTCTAAGACTTATAACATAAAATTAGATTGATCTCTTGTTAAGGTGTTGGTTGAGAGATGGCAGGAAGAGCTACATATATTTTATTTCAGAGCCGCAAGATCACCCTGACTCTATAGGATGTAGGTCTCGTTACTGCGTACCTTTAATGGACAAGTTGTGGATAAGATTGAGGAGGGAGGAGAGTGATAACATGGATTATGCTTAAATTTGCTTAGAGAAGTTCCTGATTTCGATCCGGGCTCCACTACAATGGTGATGAGGACGTGGTGTAAAATCACATGCAGTTTAGCACGTACAGAGAAACAATTGAGACACTTGAGATATACACAAGACCATGTACTTCAATGATGATTGAATTTACATTGATATCTAATTTTTTGGACAATAAGATGTATTGATATACCTTTGTTTATTAGAGGATTGGAACAAATGTTGACAGTGTAGTTGATATGGAGTTGTACTTGCACAACTAAATCGTTAACTGTGTGCTCCATGTCTCTTTACTAAGACACAGACTAGTAGATATATGTTATTGCTTCAATTATGGAGTTGAGAAAGATTACATGTGGCTCGCCCTATGACTATTGATCTTCATCAACCGAAATGTTAAGGGCTTGTTGAAGATGATTTCAGAGGGTCTTGGTCTTACATGTAAGTGTTTTAATTTACATTATAATGATTCCTAAATTCATTCACTGATGTAGTTTTCTGATTCCTGGAAGTGGATTGGACCCAAAGACTGTATTGAGACTCTCTTAAAAAGTCTTATGTTAAAAAGACTATACTGAGACTCTCTTACAATGTCTTGGTGGGGGCGGAGACCTTGGTGGGGTCGATTGAGAGGCGATGAGGCGGAGGTGGGCTTGGGGCTAGAGATTTTGGGGTGGCGGCCGCCATGATGGGGCGGAGGGCTAAGGGTGGTAGTGTTGGAGGTGACCATCTCATCAAAACTCTAAATATTTTACTATTTTAATTTTTTTAATTAATAAAAATTGAAATAAAATAAAAACAAATAAAGATAAAAAGTTAACAGAATGTCTGACGAGTGATTTAAAATTAATGGAAAAAATTGTATGGGTGGTTTATGTATAACTTTTTTAAACGGGTGGTTCCTGTAAAACATCATATTATACGGGTGTATTTGTTAAAAAATCCTAACTTATTTAAAGATATCGCTAATGAAATAATACACAAACTCATTCTCGGCTTTCCGCCACCTTATATGTACATAGTAAAGAATCATAAAAACTAAAGAATCCGTCAAAGGGTTTTGTAAAGTTGAATTGTAAGTTTCTTTTTATTGTTATAGATGTCTAAGAGCATCTCCAACGGGGAGTCTTAAATGTAAAAAAGTCAATGTGGCATTTTGAATAGAGAACAATATGCATATCTCACCCTCCAGTGCACTACTCTAATTAGCTAAAATTATACATAACCATGTTCTCACTCATCAAATTTACTACTCATCAAGACAGTCTCTATAACTATTCTACCTAAATTATACATATCTTGTTGAATCGTTAGTATAGCCTTCCCTACAAGGTATCTTTGTTAGGAGTTACCACAGAGGTATTGCAAGAGTTGAGTTACTCGTTAGGTAACATAGACAATGCGTTCCCGAGAGGTACCACAGTCAGTGAGTTCCTCGAAAGGTAACTCA